>JAQZBX010077222.1:0-14307 GCA_029593785.1 Cabassous unicinctus | reverse complement strand
CTTTTCTTCAGTGGCGACCTAAAAGCCCACTGCTCTATGAAGTTACACTGTGTCTATGTTGTGTCTCTAGCAGTGTGGTTGAAACATAGTCATCTATGTATGGCTCTATTCACCTTATAACCATCTCCCAGCATCTCCATTCTTCAATCGACTCTACACTGAAAATAAATATTCCTCCCATGCTTTTTTCGTGAAATTCCTTCCCTGTTCAAGCCTCAAGGTGTCTCCATATTACTGAAGGATCAAGTTGAACTTCTGCTGACTTTTAAACCCCAACTCTGTCCTGCACTAGCTGCATGGCCTTGGGCTAGTCCCTATATGCTTAACATGATTGTCTATGCAAGAAAAGGGGCAAATACCTACCTTGGAGAGTGATTGCAGGATTAGATACTATGAAATAGCTCCCAAGGCCATGCTTAGTAGATACTCAGAAAATGTCACTTCCCTTAACTCTCTCTGACAATGTCCCCCAGTTCTTCCAATGATGGGGATTGTCTGAGGCTGCTCTAAAGAGCTTTCAGTGGAGGAGCCACAGCGGCTACCAAGGCAAGAAAGAAGAAAGGCAATTAGTCAGGGGCTGGGCCTGTGGTCTTGCTGCCACCAGAGCAACTCCTTTTCATCTGTTCTATATATTGGGGTTCCACAAAAACATCTAGTTTTTAAAAATCATTTCAGACCTAAAATAAGTTGGAGAGCTACTCTCAAATGCATATTATCCATTCTAGATAAATCAGTCATTATCTGTCACATCTTGAACTTTCACCCATTGTCCCACATGAAATTCCCTATCTCCTCTCTGTTTACCCTTAGTTCGAGGTCTATCCCAAGTTATACCTCCTCCTTCCCAACCTTCACATTGGCCCATATTGCTACTTCACTTTTCTTATATCCAGTGGTGCATTTAATATACCTATTTTCTAGCACTGCAATTCAACATCATTTATCACGTGTACAGTGCTTTAGAGAAAGAAAAAATTAAAAGAAATGACCAACACATGTGATCCCTAATTTAAGAGACCTCAACATCTAGTAGAGCAGGTGGATTATTTCCATTCATCTATTCAATGAATGTGTATTGAGCATCTACTCTGCACTAGGATCTGAGCTAGTTGTTAGAATATATAACAACCTATCTGAAATTACGGATAGAAAAACATGTAAGACTCAAGGAAAGAGGATGTGTCTGATGAGATAAGATTCTAGTGGATCTTTGTGTCATTTAAGGAGCTAAGGTTTTATTCTAGAGTCCAGTATTTCCTGGATGATGAAACACCCTCAGATAATTTTAGATGGTATGTAAATAACTCTTTTTAAAAGTTAGCAGTTATGTATTTATTTTAATTAGCCATATAAAAATATTATGTGCCCAGTATATTCCAACCAATGACTTTGGTTATTGCTTAGAACAAGGCAAATTTTAAAGAATGAGTCATTTTAGACTATTTAACAATCATGATGGCCATATTGCTGCATACCAGCTGAATCAGCTCTGAGTTTAGATAATTTACAACTATGACTGAAATCATGAAGTCAGGACTAGAATGGTTGGAGTTTTGAAATTACTGTTTTTGTCAGAGGAATGACATATTCAGATATGGGTTATAGGAAAATCTCTAAGGGACCAGCATGGAAAATGAATCACTTTGGGGACAGTAGGAGCTAGGGAGATCAGTGAAGATGCTACTGGAACAGTTAAGGTAAGAGATAAGAAAGATAAGAAGATTTGTATTAGAGCAGAGTAGTGGGATGGGGAAGAGAGGATAGATTTTTAACAGTCTCTAGGATTTGGAGGATGGACCAGAAGTAGGACTTAAGAAAAAGAGAAAATTCATGTTTACTCCCAGGTTTCTTACTTCTGTAACTGGAAAGGTTATGGTGGTAACAAGGAAGCACTCAAAGAGAAGGACATTTGGAGGGAAAGAAAATGAGTTGTTGAAGGAACTATGAGTTCTCAGTATATTTCAGATTACAGCATCCTCTCATTACTTCATGTGTGTAAATCTCTTCTTTTAAATTAAATCTTATTCATCAAAAACAAGAAATAAGTGATATCCTCTTTTGATACCTTCCAATCTTCCAGAACATGTTTAGTGGAAGATTACCATCTTTTAATTGGAAGGCTTCGAGAGTCTCAGTCCCAATTAACTTTGTGATTCAGGCCAAGTTGTTTAACCTCTCTGAGTTCCACTTATGCATCACTAAAATGGGATAAGAGTATTAATACTTGCTATGCACATTGTAAAGAGCTACACAATTTTTAAGTGGGTGGGGGTAGAGAGTTAGTGTCATGGTGAATAAGAATTTCTTCTTCAATTGACTTGAATCACTTGTCAAAATATCAGTAGTAAGAATCTGTGAGGGGTCCAAGTTCAATAATCAAATGTATAATTTTTCTGTCCCAATGTACTTTTCAAAAAGAAAAGCTCCCTGATGACCGTATCCAGTCATCCAAAGAGAAGCAGATGTTTCCCTACTTAACTCCATATTTCCTTCATCCTTGAAAAAAGCAAGATTCCATACCTTGAGTAACTTGCATGGTGAAGAGAGCTTTTGCCCTTGTTCTCCCTTGCCCTCTGGCCTTGGGCATCTGAGGCTATGTCCAAGCCTGGTTGTGTTTTGTATTGTCTATTTCAATACCTAACTGATAGGTAATTCTTTAATGTAAAAAAAAAAAAAAGGTTGGGCTCTCCAAGTGCGAAATAAAACTCTTCCAGGCGCAACTTAAACAGTGTGTTTCCAATATGGGAAAAATGTCGATAAAAGACTCCCCTGAGTCTCTCTGCAAGAAGACAGAAGGAAATGATCAGACCAGTGGGAAGAACAAGAAGGTTTCTATTTTCATGCTTCCCTCAATAGGTCAAAGGCCTCAGTGTCAGAAAGCACAAGTCATTTCTAGTTGTAGGATAACTGGGATGTAGAGAGGGTGAGGCTGGTCAGTGCTGGGGATTGCATTTGACCCTCTAGATCTATGGGACACCCTTCTCGGCCTGGGCGACTGACCTGGGTGGTTTACATTAACAGGTTCTCTCACCCTTTGGCTTCCTATTCAGTCCAGGCAATGGGGACTGAGAAGGATATTGGAGGGAAGGAGGAGGGTAATTCAAGGTGTTCATTCTTCTAGTTCTCTTCCTGTACGGTTGCAGTAGTCATAGGCCCTTCCTTACCATTCTCATTCTGGCCTAGGGGTGGTAGCTGAGCTCTCTGTAATCATCCCTTGTGTTTTCCTTACACCTATCCTTATCACCAAAACTAGTCTTGTCATAAAACTCTCCTTGAATTGCCCAATTTGATTGTGCCAAATATTTCCTGCCGAGACCTGACTGATACACTGACCTCAGAAATAAATAAGGCACCCAAATCCTGGTTTCCTTATTGTTAGGGTGTCTGATATCCCCACACTGCTCATTCCATTGGATCATGGAAGGATGACACCAGAGCAGCATTGTCCAATAGAACTCTTTGCCATGATAGAAATATTCTTTTCTGTGCTTTCCTATATGGTAGCCACCAGCCACATGTGGCTATTGAAAACTTGAAATAAGCTAGTGCAACAGAGAAGCTGAATTTTAAATTTTATTTAGTTTTAATTAATTAAATTTAAATAGCCACATGTGACTAGTGGCTACCGTGTTGCACAGTGCAGCAGTGATGGTTTGAAGCTGTACGTACCCCAGAAAAGTATGTTCTTAAAGTTAATCCATTCCTGTGGGTGTCCACCCATTATAAATAGTGTCTTTTGGCATGAGAAGGATCTTAACCAATATGTGACCCATCTCATTCAGAGTGGGACTTAATCCTCTTACTGGAGTCCTTTATAAGAGAATAAAATACAGATAAAGGGAGAAAGCCACAGAAGGAAGAAGCTCAAAGCAATGAAAACTAAAAGAGAAGGGAGAGATCAGTAGATGCCGCCACGTGCCTTGTAATGTGACAGAGGAGTCCAGGATTGCCAGCAGAAAGCATTGCCTTGATGATGCCTCAATTGGAATTTTTTTCTCAGCCTCAGACTGTAAAGTTGTAAGCTAATAAAGTCTCATTGTTAAAACCAACCCATTTTATGGTATCTGCTTTGAACAACTTTAGCAAACTAAAACACTAGCACTAGAGGAAATGCAAACATTTTCTGGAAAGAGATTAACTTAACTCTTTGCTTGCTGGTTTACAAGTATTTATTGTTAGTACTTCAAGTTACCTCTGAACCCTAAAATTGTGGGGGGAAAAATAAATCTTTATTATCCCTCAACTATTTTGTGTGTGTGTGTGTGTGTGTGTTTATCTTCCAGAATTAAAACTCACTTCAAACCCAATCCTCAAATCAGGCTGGACTGCTCTGTTTGCAGTCCCGATTTTCCAACTACTTCAGCAACCCTTTGTCCTGCACGTAATTCTCTTTTATTGTCTCACTTTCTTCTTCCTGCTAGTAATCATCTTTCTTTCTCTACCCTTCTGTCACTTACCTACTTCAACTACCATTGCTGTGTAGGTGACTCCTAAATGTTTGTCTCTAGCCAAGAATTCTCTCTCTTATTGCATTCATATTATTTTCAACAAACGTTTTTGAGTGTCTACTTTGTATTATGTATCCAATAACCATTGCTGCAGTTTAATAACAACAACAGCAATAACTACAATGGCTAATTTTTTTTTTTGTATTTTAATGTGTCAGGCACTGTTCTAAGTGCTTTACATGTACAGCTCATTTAATCCACATGTACTTTTTTAAGTTAAAGACTATTAGTGTCCTAATTTAAAGGTAAGGAAACAGGCACAGAGAAATTGGGTACTTCACCAAAAGCCATAGATAATAGGCCAGCATTTGAACCCAGATAGCCTGGCTCTAGAATCTGGCCTCTTAACCACTATGCTACACTGCCCACAGTCACACTGCTGCTGGGGACAGACCAGGAGAGTCCTCATCTAGCTGGTCCACAGTCTTGGTTCTTGTACTGGGCTTATTAACAGTGTACCAAGATCTAGAGGCTGGGACTCTTTTTTCAATTTTTCCAGAAACCAAAATATTTGAATTAAGCTCAACTGTAAGCGTCTACACTCCCTAAAGTGATTGGTGGTAAATACTGCTAATATTTCCTTAAACTCAGAAAATGACATTTGGACAGAGAAACAAAGTATTATGAAGACAGAGTGGCATGATAGAAAGAGCATTACACCTCCCCAGGCTGGAAAGCAATTTGCCTTGATATATAAAAAGTTGTAAAAATATGCATACTCTGTGACTTGGCAATTCTACTTCTAGAAATATCTCCTAAGAAAATAATCAGACAAATGTGCAAATATCTATAAACAAGGATGTTCAACTGCAGCATGATTTATAATAATGTAGAACTAAGTAACTGAAATGTGCAGCAAAAGTAAATTAAATAATTTTTGTAATCCATAAAATATGTATTAAGCAGTGATTTAAAATGAATACATATGAATATAAAATCACATAGAGAAATGCCCATAATTTCTTATTTATTTTTAAAGTAGGTTAAAAAAAGAATAAAGATATAGTATAATCACATTTTTATTTAAAGAATTATACATAATGATAAGATAATTTTAAAAATCTGAAGGAATATAAACTAACTGTTATCTCTAGGCTGTAGGGCTGTAGATTGGTGATTTTTATACTCTCCCCTTTTCTTATCGATATTTCTGAAGTTTCTTCAATGAACAATTATTATTTTTTCAATAAAAAGTCACGAGTTTCCTTAACAAAAAGCAAAATAAAAGTTCTTGTACTGAAACTAAATCAGAAGTGGAAATGAGAGTATTTGTTTATTAGAACTTTCTTATTTCTAAAAGTCATGGTATTGTAGAAATCAAATACAAGTTTGTCTACTGTAAATTTAAAGCCACTGATTTCATGATAGATTTCTTTTCCATTTAAATTACCAGGGTCTAATTTACAGATACCTTTCCTTGCCTTTTTCCTTAATTAAAATTTGATAAAGGAAGGCACATCATTCACTGATTGAATGGATGACTAAGGAAACAAATCTACACAAATAAATAAAAACGACAGGAATGTAGATTTCTGTTCTGCTACCTCCTAGATAGATATATGATCTCAGAAAGAGTGGCAACCTTTTAAAACCTCAAATTAGTTACCCTGTTTGTGAGGATAAAAATAAAAATAACTCAAATACATTCAACGAGGGTTAAATGAGACGTGTTTGGAAGAGATAGTCGATAACTGCAAATGCTACATAAATGTTAATTGGGGATGGGTGATGATGTTTTCATTTATCTCTGTCACTAACTCATTGTGAGACCTTGAGCAAGTCACTTAACCACAATTCTCTTCAAGTTCTTCATCCTTTCAACAAGGGGATGAATGGGGCTGGTGACCTCTCAGATTGTTTCTGACTCCATCATTTTATTACTCTATCACTCTACTAACCTGTTTGTGCATTGTGATAGCTTCTTCCCAGAGCACTGGAAAATGATACGGAAATGAAGTTCATCAAGTTTAGCAGGAAACACAAAGCTGACTTCAGTGCTGAAGTGATGATGATAAGGATGGCTTTAGAAGAAAAGTCATATCCCAGCATCCTCTGAATTATATACTTTCAGAGTGAGGACAAGGATGAGCAGTAAGAGCTTCTGCAGTGATTGTGTACATGGAAACCAACTGAGAGTTGATTCCCAAGGAGCCTCTTGGTGAAAGCAGTGCCTAGAGGGTGAGCGCTGTCCTCCTATGGCTGCCTCTGGCTCCCAAAGTCTCCATGCGATTCCCTGCCCTGCTTATCTTGGAAAGCCCTATGGTAAAACTGAGCAGAAATCATTCTTTAAATATATTTATGGTAGAAAAAAATTGTGCATGAGAACACAGAGTAGAGAGTCCTTCTGACTAGAAGATTTGTTGCTTCCTGCCATTTTTCTTATGGAAGGTACAAAAATATCCAGAAAAACAGAATACCAGAGGGAGGGGAATTATTTAGTGATATATATCATATAGATATGATAGTGAGATACTAGATAGATTTCATGACACCAACCTACAAAATAGATATAAAGATAAAATACATAATTTCTACTCCCCATTCCTTGGCTAAGGAAGGAGATTAAGCTAGATGAATGATTTCTTAAGGTCAAAATTCTAATTAGTGACAAAGCTTGGCCCTTTTGTCCTTGACAATCAAAATCAGAGGAAAAGAAAATTTTTTTCTTTTATCTTTTTTCTTCCCAGTTTAGAACATCCGGCCCAGGGATGAGTAAGCAGACACTAAGATACTTTTTTAACTTCCTAAAGATATAACAACTTGGATACCTCTAAGCATCAGCCAGTTATTCCTTTAAAGTTTTGCTTTCTATCCTGGCCACTGGCAAAGTAGCATTATTATCCTGTGAGTCATCATGCTAATAAATAAATCTAATTTGAAGATAACCCCTTCTTCACTTTCCAGCACCCTTTAACCTCCCCCATCCCTTTCCACTCCCAGCCATAGTCCCCCGTGTCTTAGAACAAAATGTCACTGAAGCCAGTTGTATGAAATGTAGAGAGGACAATAAGATCCCCAAATATTGCAAAACCATGACTTTGGAAAGGAACCTTGTTGCTGATTGAGATGACTTAGAGATTATCTTTAACAGAAGCGATGCAGGAAAAAGTATGTTCAAGTACACACTAGCATTTGCAGAGAGACTGTCATCTGAAAATTATTGGTAGTGGTCAAGGAGCTATTGCTCCTTGAGGAGGAATGGTCAGATAGCAAGTCCATATTTTTTCAGCTCCTCTTCCAAGTGCCCAAAGCAATTTGTACCTTAGTAAGTTATTGCATTTCTCTCTCTGCTTATGTTGCTTCTCATATTTGTACCTTCAAAGGCAAGGATTATTGATTAGCTCCTATCTCTTTAGGACCTAGTGCAGGGCTTGACATAGAGAGCATTTTCACACATACTTGCTTACTAAAACAATAAGGTACACAGGAGTAGGAGGAGTTCAGTGAGGTGGTTGAAGACTTTTGTCTGCATAGCATTCCTTCCTTCAGGGAAGTCCCTTCCTCCAATTCTATATTTTTTCTCACTTCAAAAGATTTGGGTAGGGATAACCCCCACCTGTGCTTGTCACAGAGATGTGCATCTGAACCAGGTCTGACCTGCAAGAGCTCACTCCCTCCCAGGCCACCATAACAGGGTCAGGTAAATGGATGTGATCTAACTCAGGCCAGGCAAGGCAATCCCTAAACATTTTGCCAGTATAATCAGGAAAGTTGTTCTTTTTCTGAGTTCATGTGCTCCAAAGACCATGTAACTTGGAACTGCTATGGGAACTTTTGCTAATAAGAGAGAGAGCCTGATGGCTGTTACTTCTAGTATCTAATACTAAGCACACAGTTGCAATTATAATCTAAATTCTGTTAAATGTAAGATGAAATAAACTGATTTCAAGCTTTAAATAGTAGAAAAGACATGGGTGCAGCCTCCTCCTTCTTTCAAGAATCACCTCCAAAGCAACAAGAATACAAGAAACAAAAACACAAAATCCTTGTTCAACACAACTATAGTTATCTGAAATGTAAACCATAGTATGTAAGCCAGGGAGGACAGATAGAATAAAAATCATACTAGGATATGGGAAAACACCAAATGAGGACATCCACAGCTTTAGAGCTCAAATAAAGCTAGCAGAGGTTATTTCTCCAAAGTATTTGGCACACCCTGAAAAACAAAACTCATTGGGAAAAAACTGGGGGGGGGGGGGGGGGGGGGGGGGGGGGGAGCGGCTGATATGCTGATGGTGAAAACTTCCTTGAATCAATTTAGGCATGAAGTCTAGAAAAGCTGGGAAGAGAGGACCAAATGTAAAATATATGCAAAGCACCCTGACAGTGAGGTATAGAAAAAGGGACAGATTCTGTATTGTGTGTATAGAAAAAGGGACCGATTCTGTATTGTGTGTAGCCCTAGAGTACAAAATTTAAGGCTAAGAAAATCACTCATATTGTGGTCTAGACAAGGACTTTTGTGTCTCCCTCACATTAACCACCTGCAAAACTATCCTGTTTAAAGACCCAAGGAAACTATATCGAAAAGGGAGAAATGGAATAGCTAAAAATGCAAACAAATGTCACATATCATAAATATTGGAGAAGAAAATTGTAACAAAATACATCTCTATGAATTTTTAAAACTTAAAATGCAACCACTTCTATAAAACAAGAGCACAAAGGAGAGAGAGAGTTTTCATAAGGTAACAAAAGAATGCAATGGAATGTTATTCAACTATAAAAAGCACTTAAGTCCTGATACATGCAACAACATGGCTGAACCTTGAAGACATTATGTCGAGTGAAAGAAGCCAGGCACAAAAGGACAGTATTGTATGATCTCACTGGTATGAAATAATTGAAATAAGCAAACTCTTAGAATCAGAATTTAGAATATAGATACTTGGGACGGGGTGAGGATAGGGAATAGGGAATAGGGAATTAAGGCTTAATATGTACAGTGCTCCTGTTTGGAATGATGGAAATGTTTTGGTAAAGGATTGTGGTGATGGTAGTACAACATTGCGAACATAATTAACAGCACTGAAATATACATCTGAATGTGGTTAATAGGGGAAATGTTAGGTTGTATATATGGCAATAGAATAAAAATTTTAATAAAAATCCATGAAACTACACTACACAAACTGTAAACCCTAAGTTAAACCAGGTAATATAGTTAATAGTACAATTATAAAAATATGCTTTCATCAATTGTAACAAATGCACCACATCAATGCAAAGTGTTAATAATAAGTGGTATATGGGAATCTTTTTCTTTAAACCTACAATTTCTCTAATAATTTTTTTAAAAAACTTATGTTAATGAATAGGAAAGAATGAAATGAATGAATTATTAAAGAATCTATGATTAATTTTTATTTAATAGATAATAAGGGTAAAAAAAAAACAATTATTTCCATAGATGTGGCAAAAGCAGTTCATAAAGTTTAACATCCATTCTTGAAAAATATCTCTTAATAAAACAGAAGTAGAAAAGGACTCAGAGCCAGCATCTTAATCAATAGGGAAACAAAAGGACCATTTCCAATAGAGTATAAAGCTAAATAAGAATGTCTTTATCATCACTAGTATTTAATTTTTTGTGGAGGAATTAACCAATGAAATTAGGAAAAGCAAAAATAAAAAGAAGTATAGACATTTAAAGGAAAATTCATTATTATTTGCATGCAAACATGAGATTTTGTAGAAAATCAAGAGCACAGAAAAGAAACCATTACAAACTAAAGAGAATTTAGTATGGTAGCTGTATACAAAATTCATATTTCGAAATAAATTGCCTTAATACAGGCTGTGATGGTTTGAAATTGTATGTTCCCCAGAAAAACCTGTTCTTAAACTTAATCCATTTCTGTGGGTATAAGCCCATTTTTAGCAGGACTTTTAATGAGGTTACTTCAGTGAAGGTGTGGCCCAGCCCAAACAGGATGGGTCGTAATACTATTACTGGAGTCATTCATAAGCAGATTGAAACTCAAAAAGGAGAGAGAAATCCACAGAGGGAGCATCCAGAAGCTGAACATCAATGGAACCCTGAAGAGAAGGGAGAGAGCAGGGGACACTGCCATTTGTCTTGCAATGTGATAAGCTAAGGACCAAGAATTGTTTGCAGTCAGCCCCAGAATTCCACATTCTTCAGAAATAAAGTATCACCTGAATGATACCGTGATTTGGACTTTCTCTTAGCCTCAAAACCATAAGCCAATAAATTCCCATTGTTTAAGCTGAACCATTGCATGGTACTTGCTTGAGCAGCCCAGGAAACTAAAACACATGCCAACAAAAAACATGAGAAAAAATAGATGAAAACACCCTCATTTGCACAGGCAACAAAATAGATAAATTCAAAAGATAGCAAAATGCTTGCTCTTGTCTTGGAAGGAGAAAAACTAGTTTTGAATCCAAATAACATAGGATCCTTTTAGAGGAAACTTCAAGACTTGAAAACAAAGTATGCCCATGCTTTCAGCTTCTATGGTTTTAGAATGAATGCTGAGCTGATGGAAAGAGAGATATTCAGCAAGAACAGTGATTATTGAGGAATTTGATTGTTTTATTTCATCACTTCACTCTGTCATTCAATCTTTCAGCAATTATTTACTGAGCAGTATCAAGGCCCGTATCAGGCACTAAGAGGTGGAGTTTGGGGCAAGACTTAGACCATTTATCCAAAAACAACTTAACCACATGCAATAATCTTCCTTTTTTAACTTCTTTTATAAAGGTAGAAAAACCAATTACATACTTTCTCAGCTTCCAATGTGAACATTGTGAGGGGAAGTCCAGTGGGGGCTTTCAGGAAAAGATATTTCTCTCCTGGAAAAATAAAATGGTGATGAGGAGAAAGGCTCCCACCATGGAGCAGTCCTCCTTCTTTCTTGATGTGTAATGCAGTCAGGACTTCTGGATCTGTTGTAGCCATCTTAAGACCAGGAAGTGATACATTTCTGGAAAAAAAATGCCTGAGGAAGGTGGAGCAGAAGGATGAGAATTGCCCGAGTCCTTGTTATCATAAGGTCAGCAGCTGCCTACCTCCAAACCTCTTTATAAGTTATGGGAGAAAAATACCCCTATATATTTAAGCTACTCTAAGGCATTTTGCTAATTGGAGTAGGAAGAATTCCAAGCTGAAAGAAAGAGCAAAATAATGAAAGCACACTGTGCAGATATAGTTCCTGCTTCCATGGAACTTAGAGCAGTGAGAAATATTAAAATACAGTGTAAAAAATCTAAAGTTCCAATCTTCTGTTACTGACCATTGTTTAGAAATGGTCTTTTATGAACCATTGTTCACAAGTCATAATCATTCTTATTCAATGATTTGTCTTAACTCAAACAAATGCCACAAATTAATCTAAATTGTGAGCTTTTATGTGTGTATGCATGTGTGTGAGTTGGTGTGTACGTAAGTGTGCATGCATGTATTTCTGCTATTGGGGCTCCAAATTCAAAGGCTGTCATTAGGAGGAGAGCAGATGGCTGTGCCCCAACTGAAAATGACATAGATAAGATTGACTTCTTGAGTTCTGAAGGATGGATTCCAAATTCAACAGTTATATCCAGGGAGTTGGTGGGTAGCAATTGAATTCTCAGGGGAGAAAGATATGGCATGCCTTGCCTTTACACTTCATGTCCTTCTTTGAAAAGGCATGAGTGAGCTGTTCCAACTTCAATCTGGCTTCCCTTCACATGTGAACTAAAGCTCCAACTAAGAGATTGCAGTGTTATGAATCACACTGGAGAGAAAGTATTTGCCCCCAAGGGTACCAGAGCAATCACTCACACAGGTGGACAAAACCAACCAGATTTCTCCAAGTAAAAGTCCCTCCTCCTTCCTTTGTCATGCTTACTAATTACCCTTCCATCACCAGGAAGGCAGTAGAACCCCGAGAACACCAAGCTTCCTGAGGTAGGCACCACATTCATCACTGAACAACTGGCTGAGGCTGACATAATGTATACAGATCTGATTCCAGACAGAGATAATCCTCCTTCAGAAGGACTCACAGCCGTGTGGTTTCCCAGACACCCAGTGCCTAAAAGACAGGTTGACCTTTATAAGTTCAGCTTCTTGAGATACATGTTCACCTTACCAGGAAAAAAAAAAAAGAAGAATATTCTGTTTATGAGTTCAACACAGGAAGTTCCTGCCTCACCTGGGGAAACACCATCCATTTTCAGATTTCTAGTATGAAATGGATCCAGCAAGACACTGCCCAGTATATATAATTCAAGATTTAATCCATTCATTCGCTAAAGTAAATATCAAAAGTGGTCATATATTTAACAAACTCTTTGAAAACACTAAATACTGTATTGATATATAGTATTATGCTATGAATCTTAATGCAAAGCAGTGACAGTTTCATATACTTGCTCAAAAAACTACAAAAGCTCCTCATTTCTGACAAAATTAAGTCAAATTCCTTATCATTAGGAGGCACTGTTTATTCTCCTTTCCCTAGATTTCTATAATAAATGACGGTTCTTTAGGTTCACTTTCGAAAAGGTGTTAACTTTGGAGGCATACTCCCTGCCTTTTTCTGGTGAAGTAACTAATATAATTGATAAAAACCATAACCAGGGAGTGAGGTCACCCTACTGCCCTATCAGGATCTCTCCAGGAGCAAAGGGGGTGTCTCTGCTTTTCTGTTCCAACTTCCTCCCCTGCAAACAGTTGTGGAAATCTGGGGCTTGTGGCCTCAAGATGGAGTTCTCACTCTTTTCCAGTCTAGTAATTTCCAGAAACCCCTACCTAATGGTGACCTCTTTCTCCATTTGACTATTCAATCACAAATCTAGAGGTGAAAAAGAGTAAGCAGTGGAATTCAATCACCAGCCTACATTGAGACCCCAATATCATCAAGGCCTTCCTAAGACCACCATCCATATTTCCAGGCTCATTTCGCACTGAATCCCCATGGGTTCTCAAATACTATATTCACACTAGATTAGTCAAGGTGATTGCTTTACATCGATATCCCTAGCATATAGCACAGTGCTCTGCAAACAGCAGATTGCCAATGAATAGTTGGGTATTAAATGAAAAGGGGGTTTTGTAATCAAAGAAGTTTGAAAAACTCTGAATTAAATACTCTTAAACAGGTTTCATTATTACAGTTTCACAGTCTTCAATATGTTAAAGAATAGGAAAGACTTGGTAAGGAGGTATACTGCGTTAGCTCAATTCTAGGAAATAGTTTCAAAGACAATTTTATGTTTCTCAAATTCTGTGTGCTGCTTATAATATACCACTTTATTTGTTTTTTCCCCCACTATATCCACAATTCCACTAAAATCTATTATTAAATCTTAATAACTATATCCTACAAATAATGGTCATAGAACTAAGGAAATCCATTACTATAGAGTGTTTGTCAAATGTGTTACTTATGGAATCCTTTCTCACAAGCTTCTCTTGGGACTAGTGTCCTATGATGTACATTTTGGGAAACACTGGAATAGAAGGCTGCTTCCAATTTTCTTAGCCTTTGAATCTATTGGTCAGAATTGGGAAGTAATGTCCTATAGGTAAAAAGAGCAATAAATTATGACTACTGAGACTTGAATATTCTAGAATCTGTTTAGTAACCCTACACAAGTCACTCAAACTTCCTGACTCTTAAGTATTTTATCAGTAAAAAAGGGACAATATCTGACCTGCTTACTTCATAAAACTATTAGTTGAGGATAACAGGAAAGTTAATGTAGAGAAGTCAGATTCTGGATGAAAATATCAGAATGAACAGTTTATGTTCCTCTCTTCTCAAAAATACACTGAAATGACAGG
>JAQZBX010077221.1:0-14308 GCA_029593785.1 Cabassous unicinctus | reverse complement strand
AAAACCATTGATTTGTCATTTACTTTTCATGCATTTGCATTTTAGATCCTGTAGTATTGAAAATGTGGAATTATAAATCCCCTCACAAAAATAATAATGTGACTGCCAAAGTAAATATTGCCTCAAATAGTGGGGTTCCTGGGGGCTCTGGAGACATCCAGACACTATAGTCATGGCAGACAGCTCAGGAGTTTGGTGCCCTGCCAGTGGACCTTACTTTGGAATTTATGCTTCTCAGTGTGACAGAGTTGGACTCAGTTGTGATTTCCCTACACATGGCTCTTCTGCACCATCTATTTCAACATATACCTAGTACTAGAGTTGATAGGTGTATGTCCAAGAGACTTAAATCTTTGGGCTGCCTATATGCCAGTTGGGCCCTAAGTCTCAATGGAGTTGCCAAACCTACTATACTCTCCAGTTCATTGGACTCACACAGGAAAACTAGCAAGGGGATGATGGACAATGACCATCCCATGGAACAGAGAGTCTGCAACTGCAAGCAAGATTGTCCCATCCATCTGCCCCATGGGACCTAAGGCCCCTCTCAGTTACAGGTGGAGTGAGCATAACCATCTCAGAGTCCTCAGGATTAGGGAAGGAACAATGGATTAGAGTAGACTTACTTTTATTCTACTAAAGACTTATTTTGATTCTAGCAATGGAACAACTTTTATCATTGATGTGGAGGCAGTGGCCACTGGTAGTTCTGAGAGGAGGGAAAGGAAAAAAAAAGGTGTAATCCAGGGGTATTTGGGGGACTTGGGAACTGTCTTGAATGACATTGCAATGACAGATACAGGCCATTACATAGCTTGTCATAACTTAAAAAAATGTGTAGGAGAGAGTAATCTACAATGTAAACTATAATCTACACCTAGTGGCAATGCTTCAAAATGTTACAATTGTGTATCAATTGCAATAAATATACCACATTAATGAAGAATGTTGTTAATGTGGGAAAATGTGGGAGGGTAGGGAGCAGGACATGTGGGAATCCCCTATATTTTTTATGTAACATTTACATAATCCAAGTATCTTTAAAAATTAAATAAATATATATATATATATATATATATAAAAGGATACATAGCTGGCAGGACTCTGAACATTATTTTGTTTGTTTTTGTGGCTTAATCAGCAATAAGTAAGCCAAGAAGAAACTTTTACACAAAGAAAAAAAAAGCCTTTAATAGTGGTGTTAATTTTTACCCATGTTATTTCCTTTATGAAAGATCTTTATTTTCTCATGAATCTTCAATCTATTGTCCACTGTCCTTTCCTTTCAGCCTGAAGAACTTTCTTTTTCATTTCCTGTAATGGTGGTTTAGTGGTCATGAATTCCAACAAATTTTACTTATGTGGGAATGACAACTCTCCCTCAGTTTTTGTCCAATTTTAATTTTTTAAAATTCATTTTATTTTATTAGAGAAATTGTGGGTTTAATGAACAATAATGCATAAAATACAGAGTTCCCATATACCACCCTATTATTAACACCTTGCATTCATGTGATAGAATTCTTACAATTCTTGAAAGAACATATTGAAATTTTTATTAACTGTAGTCCATTATTTACAATATTGCCACAGATTCTTTTCTACAGTTCTATGTGTTTAAAAAAAATTTCATTCCAGTAACATACATAGGACCTATGATTTCCCCTTTATACAGCTTACAAATATGTAATTCAGTGCTGTTATTTACATTCACAATGTTGTAATACCATCAACAGCTTGCATAACAAAAACATTATAATAAACCCAAATAGAAACCGTGTAAAATTTAAGCCTTAACTCATTCCCTGTCTTGTTCACCTGGTAAACTATATACTAGGTCCATATTTTATGAGTTTTCTTACTCTAATTATTTCATATCAGTGAAATCATGCCATATATGTGCTTTTGTGTCTGACATTTCACTCAAACTGATGTCTTAAATGTTCATGCATGTTGTCTCATCATAACTCCATAACTTTTTATGGCTGAATAATATTCCATTTTATGTACTTACCACATTTTATTTATCCATTCATCAGTTAATGGACACTTGCATCGCTTCCATCTTTTGACACTTGGAGATAATGCTGCTATGAGTATTAGAGTGAAAATATCTCTTTGAGTCATTGCCTTCAATTTTTTTTTATTATATTTAGTCATGGGTTTGCTGGATCATATGGTAATTCTTTATCTAACATTCTGAAAACTGCCAATCTTTATTCCACAGCAGTTGCACCATTTTGCATTCCCACAACAATAAATGAGTGTCCCTATCCAACACTTTTACATATCCATTTTTTAGGAGGTACTGAGGATTGAACCCAGGATCTCATACATGAGAAGCAGGTACTTAACCACTTAGCTACATCCACACCCCAATAAGGGTTGGTTTTGTTTTTTTCATTTGTTTTGTTTTTGGAGGTGCCAGAGATTGAACCCAGGACCTCATACACATAGGAAGCAGGCACTCAACCACTTGAGCTATATCTGCTCCCCATCTTTATATAGTAGCTATTTTAGTGAGTGTGAAATGTTATTATATTGTGGTTTTGATTTGCATTACTCTGTTGATGATATTGACCAAGTTTTATTGATCTGTTTGGTCATTGAAATAAACAATAGATGCCATAATTTAGGCTAAATAATCCAGGAAATATTCCTCATAAATTAGATATGAAACATGAAAATGATTTTGATAAAATGGAAAAGGGAAATCTTTGAAATAATCTAAAGGGTGCCTAAAAAGCTTGGGACCAAAACATAATATCCTATCTTCATCAATCTCAGTTCAGTTTACTGTGAAAGGGTTTGGGTTAAAGAACATTGATGGTTTTCATTCAATCACACTTGAAACTGACTCAGGTAGCTCCCATATGTATCCAAATTAATAACAGCATTCCTTGGTTGTTCACGGACTTCTTCATAACTCTTCAATTATTTCCCTCACAAGTCATTTCCATCAATATTAGCCCCCAAACTTGGGCTTTAATAAATAACCAATACCCAAATCAGTGTCTATCATTCTGCAAACAATATTCCTAAGCCTCTTCATATGCTAAACTCTGATGTTGAAAGATAAGACACATGGCCATTTGGATTTCATTGTCTGGTGGAGGCAGTCAAGAAAAAGGTATTATTAGTGGGACAGCCTTTGATAGAAACACAGAGGTTTTGGTAAGCTTGGATAGGCAACAACATTAGACATGAATATTAGAGGAAGTCTTCCAAATTGTTGATATTTGGGTCACTATTTGAAAGAAAGCCATCCAAGATGTTATTAAAAGGTGTTACAGTAATGGACATCATAGACATGTCATCATGGGTGTTGCCTTTTTGTGTGAAGACCCACACAATAACCAAAAGATAATTGAATTCCCATCCTGAGGAATCCTGTTACATCCTCTAATAGGGTGGCAAGAATCCCTAGAGTACATGGGCAGTGCCTAGTGAAGGAGGACAGACAAATATGCTAGGCTCCTGATATTAAGGCTTGCACTTATGAACCTCATTCGTATAATTTTGAAACTTAGCCTAGTATTATATATTGCCTAAGAGTTACAGCCTGAAAATCTCCTTATTGCTCAAATGTGGCCTCTGTCTGAGCCACACTCAGCATATAAACTCACTTCCTTCCACCTAACATTGGTCAAAAAATAAATAAATCACAAGGAAATTAGAAAATATTTTGAGTTGAATAAAAATTGTGACACAATGTATCAAAACTTATGAGATGAATTTAAAGGATTGCTCAGAGGAATGTTTACAGTTGTAAACACCTACTTTAATAAAGAAGAAATACTGTAAATAATAACCCAAAGAAAACTAAACCCAGATTTATAAAAATAAGGAAAGATATGTACTAAAGTGGACATATATGGAATAGGGAAGAGGGAAATCAATATAGTAAAAATAACAAAACCAAAAGTTGATTCTTTGACAAGATCAATAAAATGGCCAAAGCTTTAGCTCAACTGACAAAGAAAAGGAGAGAAAACATTAATAACTAAAGTCAGAAATGAAATTGTGTACATTACTATGGACTATAGAAATTAAAAGATTGTAAGATGATACTATGAACAATTGAACACCAATAATTTTCATAACTTAGATGACATGGAGAAATCCTAGAAACAAACAATAAAAAAACAGACTAAAGAAGAATTAGCATATCTTAGAACCATAAAGCAAAAAGAGTGAGTCAGAAATAAAAACTTCCCAAATAAATTAATGTTCAGGAAAAATGATTACACTGTTGAGCTCTATGAAACATTTAAAGAAGTGTTAGCACCAATCCTTAATCCTTCTCAAACTCTTACAAAAATAGAAGAGAAGATAATACATCCTAACTGATACTATGGTCCAACCTCGTCTTCATATGAAAGACAAAGACATCAAAACTGCAATTATCCCTCATGAATAAAAAAATCTCAACAAAATGCTAGCAAACCAAATCTAGCAGAATGTTAATAGGATTACACAACATGACAAAGTGGGATTTAGCTTAAGAATGCAAGGGATGTGACAACATATAGAAATAAACCAATGTAATACTCCACTTTAGATTGACAAAAAATGAGATCATCTAATTTGATGCGGAAAAAGCACTTGATAAAATCCAATATTATTTCATGATAGAAACAATCAATACACTAGAAATGGAAGGGAATTTCCTCCACCTGATAAAGGGGATTTATGAAAAATCCACAGCCAGCCTTATAAACAATAGAGAAAGCCTAAAACCTTTCTCTTAATACCAGGAACAAGGCAAAAATGTTTACTTTCACCTTCTGCTATTAAACATTTTATTATTCTTGTCAGTGTAATTTGGCAATAAAAAGAACAAAAGTGTGCAAATTGGAAAACAAGAAGTAAAATGAGATGGTGGCAGAGTAAGGAGCTCCAAAAGTCAGCTCATCCTACAGGGCAGTTAGTAATCACCTAGAACTATATAAGGAACCTATTTGGGGTCCCCAGGAGACCAGAAGAGCAACATGCAATGTCATTGAAAGAATGGAAGGAGGAGACTGCCCATATGCAGTAAAAATTTGTGTGTAGAGCACTCCACACCAGAGACCAGTGCTCATCCTCCACTGGTGGGGCAAGCCATGGCAGGAGCTGTTCCAGGGCTAGAGTTGGAAGCTTCATTTCCCAAAAATAAGGGAGGAAGACATGGTTGGGCACCCACATCAGCAACTGATTAGCAAATTTGGCTGACTAAAGTATAACACTAATATAAGCTAAAATTTGAACCTGTTCAATTCAGAAAGAGGCTGGTAGCTGTCATTTTATCTTTGTCCCCAGCAAGAGAGGATGCAAGGCTGATTGAAAATCACAGAGATAGTAGGGACCAGCTTCTTTCCACCCAGATCAGATTGCAGCCCTAGCCTAAGCTCCAGCTCCACCTTTGGCAGGACGGAAGCTGGAAGTACCTGCATCAGTCTCTCTGGGCAACTGCAGCTGCTTTCACCCAGCAGATTGGATACTCAGTCACCTGGAGCTCCATCCCTGCACTGCAGAAAGACAGGCTGGGATCTGTGTTTCCTTGGCCTCTTGGGAAAACTGCAAGTGTTTTGGCCCACACAGATTGATTTGTTGAGCACCTTCAATTCCATCCATGCCCCCCTACAGGATAAGAGGGAAGCTGTGCTTCCTCAGCCTCTCTAGGCAACAGCAGGTGCTTTCAGCCTGCACTGACTGACTTGTTAAGTGCCTGGGATTCCCCCATGGTCCCCCATAGGAAAGGAGGGTCTGGTATTTCTTTAGACTATCTGGACAACTGCAAGGTGCTTTTGGCCCACACCAACCAAACTATTGGATGCCTGTGGCTCTACCCCCACCTCTGATAGGACAAGAGGGAGGCAGTGTCTCCCCAGCCTCTCTGGGCAACTGCAGGTGCTTTCAGCTCATATTGAATAGCTGGACACCTGTGGCCACATCTATGCTTCAATAGGATAGGAGGGGAGCTGTGTTTCCTCATCCTCCTGGGCAACTGCAGGTGTTTTCAACCCACAAGGTCTGCATTGTTGAGTGCCTGTGGTCCCATTCTGACCCCTTAAAGAACAGAAGGGACAGTATGCTCTCAGCCTCTCAGGGCAACTGCAGGTGCTTTTGGCCCACAAGGATTAGATCATTGGGCATTCTGGAGGGTCAATCCCCACCCATGGTAGGGGAGGAGGGTAACCAGTATTATGTCAATCTACTGGGGTAACTGCAGTCAGTTTTGACTGACATGGCTTAGTTTGCTGTACACATATGCAGCTCCATCCTCACCCCAGGCAGTGGAGGAAGGGGTGTGAAGCGTATTCTGTCCCTCCAAGCAACTACAGTCTTGGCCTGCATGACTGAGATTAATACACACTGCTGCATCTCTGTCCCAACCCCTGACAGAGGAAAGATGTGAGAGAAGCTTCATCAATTCCTGGGGCAACACAGGCAGCATCAGGCTCCAGAGTGTACTGTACCAACTACATCTTACTACACAACCAAGAAGGGAGAGTCAAGAAAGCCCTAAAATAAAGAAAGAAACTGCACCCAAAATAAATATATCTAGTAAGCCAGATGCCAAGACATGAACAAAAAATTATATTCCATACTAAGAAACAGGAAGATATGCCAGAGTCAAAGGAACAGGATAAGCCTCCAGATGACATAAAGGAGTTGAGACAGCTAATCAGTCATGTTCAATCAAATCTCCTTAATAAATTCAACAGGATGGCTACAGAGATTAAAGATATAAAGACACTGGGGAGAGCAAAAGTAGCTCAAGTGCTTGAGCATCTTTTTCCAAGTACGAAGTCCTTGTTTTGATCCCCAGTACCTCCTATAAACAAAAGAAAAAACAAACAAATGAAAATAAACCAAATCTCATTGGGGAGCAGACAATCAGTTGTTGAATGTTTGCTTCTGATTTACGAGGTCCTGGGTTCAATCCCCATTACCTCCTACAAAAAAAAAAATCATGAAGACACTGGGTGAGAACAAAGAAGAATTTCAAAACATACATAGAAAAATAGCAGATCTTATGGGAATGAAATTCACAATAAATAAAATTAAATATACACTGGTGGGAGTGGATGCTGCTCAAGCATTTGATCACTTGCCTCCCATATGGAAGGTCCCAGGTTTGGATCCTGGTGCTTCCTGAAGAAACAAAAAAAGAACAAATGGCAAAGCAAATGAAGAAACAAAATCAGGGAAGCTGATGTGGCACTGTCTTTCCACATATGGGTCTCGGGTTCAGTGAAGGTTCCCGGTACCTCAAAAAAAGACACTGGAGGGGAGTGTATGTGGCTCAAGTGGTTCAGAAATTGCTTACCTTTGGGAGGTCCTGGGTTAGGTCCCCAGTGCCTCATAAAAAGAAAAACAAACAAGCAGGCAAACAAAAAAAGACCAACTCAGGGCATCTGATGTGGCTCAGTGGTTGAGTGCTGGATTCTCCATATGAGGTCCCAGATTCAATCCCCCACTTGGGTACCTCAAAAAATACAGTGGAGGCATATAACAACAGATTTGAGGAGGTAAAAGAAAGGATAAGTATGCTTGAAGACATGGTCTCTGAAATTGAATATATAAAAGAAAAGACTGAGTGTGGATGCAACACCAGGCCCTGTGAGCAGGTGAGCCACCAGGTCCCATGAGTGGGTGAGCAGTCAGGCTTCATGTACGGGTATGCCATCAGGCCCTGTGCATGGGTGCACCACCACGCCCGATGAGCGGCTGAACTGCCAGGCCCTGGGAGTGGGTGAGCCACCAGGTCCCACGAGTCGGTGAGCCCAGACTCCGTGCATGGGTGCACCACCAGGCCCTGCAAGCAGGTGGGCCTCCAGGTCCCATGAGCTATGCAGCATGATGATGACATAACAAGAGAGTGGCACAAGGGAGAGCCAAGATGAGACACACTGAAAAACCAGGAAGTAAGATGGCACAGGTGGTAGGATGCTGCTCTCCCACATCGAAGGTTCCAAGGATAGAATCCCAGTGAAGACAGGAGGAGAAGAGAGGGCAGGAAATGGACACAGAGTCACCCAGCAAATGGACACATAAACAGCAAAAGCAGGGGTGGGTGGGTTAAAAAATGGATAAAAGTAAATAAATAAATAAATAAATAAATAAATAAATAAATAAATCCTTTAAAAATATGTAGGGAAGGAAGATACAGACTATAGTTAGTAGTAATACTTTTGATGATGCTTTTTCCTGATTTGTTAAGTGTTTCACAACAATGCAGGGTGTTTGTGGGGAAGTGATGTGTGTGAGCCTTGTATGATGTTATGCATGCTTGTTTTGTAAGTTCACAATGTTTACTGAACACTTATAGTTTATGTGTGTTCATGTATGAATGATATACTTCAATAAATTGTTTTGGGAAAAAAAAGAACAGATAAAAAAGAATGGAAAAAATTCAACAGAGTCTCAGGGAAAAAATGATAGCAAGAGATACACAAACATACATGTCATGGATGTCCCAGAAGAAGAGAAGAGAAAAGGAGCAGAGGAATATTTGAAGGAATAATGGCTGAAAATTTCCCAACCTTAGTGGAGGACATAGACATCCATGTCCAAAAAAGCACAATGTACTCCTATCCAAATAAATCCAAATAGACCTACACTGAGACACCAACTAATCAGAATGTCAAATGCCAAAGACAAAGAGACAATTCTGAGAGCAGCAAAAGAAAAGTGATGCATCACATACAAGGGATACCCAAAAAGATTAAGTGGCAATTTCTCATCAGAAACCATGGAGGCAAGGAGGCAGTGGTATATTTAAGATATGTCAAGAGAAAAACTGCCAGCCAAGAATTTTATATACAGCAAGATTGTCTTTCAGAAATGATGGTGAGGTTAGAATATTCACAGATATACAGAAACTGAGAGAGTTTGTAACTAAGAGATCAGATTTGCAGGAAATACTAAAGGGAGGGCTACAGACTGAAAAGAAAAGACATGAGCAAAAGGCTTGGAAAGGAGTCTATAAATGAAGATTATATCAGCAAAAGTAACTGAAAGTATAAAAAGAGATGTTTAAATAAAATATGACATAAAACTGAAAGTTCAAAATGTGTGAAATAAGAACTGCTTTTACAGTAATAAAATTGAATGTTAATGGATTAAACTCCCCAATTAAAAGACATAAGCAGGTGGAATGGATAATAAATTATGAGCCATCTATATGTTGTCTACAAGAGACTCACCTTAGACCCAAGTATAGCAACAGACTGAAAATGAAGAGCTGGAAAAAGATATTCCATGTATGCAGTAACCAAAAATAAGATGGAGTACCTATAATTGTATCAGATGAAATAGACTTTAAAAGCAAAACTATTATTAGAAGCAAGGAAAGACATTATATATTAATAAAATGGGGCATATCTACAGGAGGAAATAACAATCAGAAATGTATATGCACTTAACAAGTATGTCCCAAATTACTTGAGGCAAACACTGGCAGAACTGAAGAGAAAAATAGGTGTCTTTACAATAATAGTTCGAGACTTCAATACACCACTCTAGCATTGGATAGTACATCTGGGAAGAGGATCAGTAAAGAAACTGATAGCTTGAATAATATGATAAATGGACTAAATCTGAAAGATATATACATAATACTGTACCCCAAAAGAGCAGGATATACATTCTTCTCAGGTGTTCATGGATCTTTTTGCAACATAGACCATATGGTTGGTCACAAAGCAGATCTCAATGAGTTCAACAAGATTGAAATTTTACAAAGCACTCTCTCTAATCATATTGGAATAAAGCTGGAAATCAACAAGAACCTGAAAAGGGGGAAATTCATAAATATATGTAGACTAAACAACACACTCTTAAATAATCAGTGGGTCAAAGAAGAAATTTCAAGAGAAGTCAATAAATATCTCAAGATGAATGAAAATGAGAACACAATATATCAGAACCTATGGGATGCAGTGAAGGAATGCTGAGAGGGAAATGTATAGCCCTCAATGTTTACATTAAACAAGAAGAAAGAGCTAAAATCAATGACCTAACTACACAGCTGGGGGAACTAGAAAAAGAACAGCAAAGCAATCCCAAAGTAAGTAGAAGCAATGAAGTAACAAAGATCAGAGCAGAAATAAATGACATTAAGAACAAAAAAAGTAGAGAGAATTAAAAAAAACAAAAGTTGGTGCTTTGAGAAGATAAACAAAATAACAAACCCTTAGCTAGACTGACAAAAAAGAAAAGAGAGAAGATTCAAATAAATAAATTAAAAAATTAAAATGGGGACATTGCTACTGGCTCCACAGAACTTAAAGTGATCACAAAAGGATACTATGAACATCTCTACACCATCAAACTAGAAAATGCAGATGAAATGAAAAATTCCTTAGAACATTAAAACCACCTACATTGACCCAATAAGAAATAAAATATCTCAACAAACCAATCAAAAGTAAAGAGATTGAAAGTCATCACACAACTCCCCAAAATGAAAAGCCCATGGCCAAATGGTTTCACAGTTGAGTTCAACCAAGCATTCAAAGATTTAATACCAATCTTACTCAGCTCTTCTGAAAAAAAACTGAACAAGAAGGAACCCTACCAAACTTATTCTATGAAGCCAATATCATCCTAATCCCAAAGCCAGATAAAGAGATTACAAAAAAGGAAAATTAGAGGTCCATTTCCCTAATGAATATGGATGCAAAAATCCTCAACAAAATGCTTGCTAATCAAATCCAACAACATATTAATAGAATCATTCATCATGATCAAGTGGGTTTTCTACCAGGCATGCAAGGATGGTTCAACACAAGAAAATCAATCAATGTAAGACACCACATTAATAAATCAAAGAAGAAAAGTCACATGATCCTACTGATAGATGTATAAAAGGCATTTGACAAAATACAGCATCCTTTCTTGATAAAAATGCTACAAAATATAGGATTTGATAAAGGTCATATATGAAACATCCATAGGTAACGTTGTACTCAATGGTGGAAAAGTGAAATCTTTCCTTAAGAGATGGAGAACACAAGGATGCCCATTGTCACCACTGTTGTTTGATATAGTGCTAGAGGTTCTAGCTAGAGCAATCAAGCAAGAAAAAAAATAAAAGACATCCAAATCAGAAAGATGTAAAACTATTCACAGATGATATGATCCAATACCTAGAAAGTCCCAAAAAATCTACAACAAAATAAGAGTTAATAAACAATTTCAGCAAAGTGACAGGATACAAGGTCAATACTCAAAAATCAGTAGTGTTTCTATACACTAGTAATGTGTAATCTGAGGAGGAATTCAGGGAAAAAAATTCATACAATAATGACTAACAAAATCAAATATTTGGAATAAACTTAACCAAGGACATAAAGCTCTTGTATTCAGGAAACGACAATGCATTGCTTAAAGAAATTTTAAAAAGCCTAAATAAATGGATTAGAAGACTAAATATTGTTAAAACGTCATTCTACCAAAATTGATATACAGATTCAATGCAATCCTGATAAAAATTTCACAAGAATTTTTTAAACAAATGGAAAACATAATTATCAAACTTATTTTGAAGGGTTAAGGGCCCTGAATAGCGAGAAACATCTTAAAATGCAGAGTAAAGTTGGAGGACTCTCACTTCTGGTCTTTTAATCATTTACCTAGCTACAGTGGTAAAAACTGCAAGATACTAGCATAAAGATTGACACATTGAACAATGGAACTGAATTGATGGTTCAGAAAAAGATACTCACATCTATGGTCAGGTGATTTTTGACAAGCCTGTCAAAATCACCCATATGAGGCAGAACAGTCTATTCAATAAATAGTGCTGAGAGAACTGGATATCCATAGCCAAAAGAAAGAAAGAGGACCCCTGTCTCACATCTTATACAAAAATTATCTAAATTATCTAAAAAAAACTGGATCAAAAACCTAACTATAAAATCTAGAACAAGAATGGGTGTAGCTCAGTGGTTGAACTGTTGCTTTGCATGTACAAGGTCCTGGGTTCAATCACCAGCACTCCCTTAAAAAATCTACAACCATAAAGCTCCTAGAGGAAAATTAAGGAAACATCTTCAAGACCTAGTGTTAGGTGGTACATTCTTAAACCTTACACCAAAAGCACAAGCAATGAAAGAAAACATGGATAAATGGGACCTCCTCAAACTTAAAAATTTTTGTGATTCAAAGGACTTCATCAAGAAAGTAAAAAGGCAGCTGACTCAATGGGAGAAAATATTTGGAAACCACATATCTGATAAGGGATTGATTTCCATTCTATATAAAGAGTTCATACAACTCAACAATAAAAGAGAAAGCAATCCAATTTAAAAATGGGCAAAAGATTTAAATACACATTTCTTCAAAGGGAAAATACAAATGGCCAAAAAGTACATGAATAAATGTTTAATATCACTAGCTTTTAGGGAAATGCAAATCAAAATGACAATGAGATAATCATCTCACACTGCATAGAATGGCCATTATTATATAAAAAACACAGAAAAGTGTTGGAGAGAATGTGGAGAAATAAGAACATTCCTTCACTGTTGGTGGGAATGTAAAATAGTCCAACTTCTATGGAATACAGTTTGGCAGGTCTTCAGAAATTAAATATAGAACTGCCATATGACCCAGCAATTACTTTACTAGGAATATATCCACAAGTGAAAACTGTGATGTGAACAGATATTTGCACAACAATGCTCATTGTGGTGTTATTCACAATTGCCAAAAGATGGAAACAACCATCATGTCCATCAACCAATGAATGGTTAAACAAAATGTGGGATAACATATGATGGAATACCATGCTTCCATAAGAAAGAATGAAATTTTGTCACATATGATAAATGGTTTAACCTTGAAGACATTATATTAAATGAAATAAGCCAGACACAAAATGACAAATATTGCATGGACTCACTAATATGACTTAAATATAATGAATAAATGCATGGAGTTAAAATTTAGAATAAAGGTTATTAGGAGATAAGATGAAGGCTCACAAGGTGTACTAATGCTTAATATATATGGAAGTTTTAATTAACTTGACTGTAAATGTGTGGAAGTGGATAATGTTGATGGTAACACATTACACTGAGTAGAACTGATGCAGCTGGTCTATAAATTGTATTGTAGTTGTAAAGGAGAGTCTTGAGATGTAAATGTCCTTTAAAAGAAAGCTAGAGAATACTCTAGGGATTGAATAACATAGTGAACCCAGAAGTGGATGAGAATTGTGGTTAATAGTACAAATGCAAAATGTTCTTCTATGAATTAGAATGAATATACATCACTATTACAAGGTTGTAAAAATGTGGAACATCCATCACTATTACAAGGTGGTAAGAATGTGGAGATGAATCTTGAAGACCTTATGTTGAGTGAAGCAAGTCAGGCATTGAAGGATGAACAGTTTATGACCTCATTGATTTGAATTGAGGAAAGTTAACAGTTTCTGAGAACCACTGAC
This sequence comes from Cabassous unicinctus, assembly GCA_029593785.1. Taxonomy (NCBI): domain Eukaryota; kingdom Metazoa; phylum Chordata; class Mammalia; order Cingulata; family Chlamyphoridae; genus Cabassous; species Cabassous unicinctus. The sequence goes on along the minus strand of JAQZBX010077221.1, from coordinate 864 downwards.
TGAAAGATAGGCCTACAAGGGAGAGAGAGAGAAGGGTAGGTTGCGAGCCATCACCCATATGGACATAATCTATGGTAAATTGAAAGAGTATAGTTACATATTGAAGGATAGGACAGATGGGTAGAGATTTTATTGAGTTCGGTGGTGCAGGATTAACAGGTGGGTAGATTAGGAAGTGCAGTTTAGAATACCCAGGGCATGTAACTATGAATCTTGTCATTCCATGAGCCAAGACAGGGAAGAGTCATATGCCCCAGGGGGTGGGGAGGAAGGAACAGAAAAGATCAAATGGGGTATTTAGTGGTCATGGGAAATATTCTTCATTACGTTACAGTAATGGACACAGGACATGGTAAATATCATCAAAAATTATTAAACTGTACAGTCTAAATTGTAAACTATACTGTAAAATATTGACAATTTTTAGTTGCTATATTTTACTATCTGTATAACAGTTATAACAATGCTAACATCCATTAAAAAAAAGGTTTTAATATGGGGTGGGGAAGGGGGAGGTAAGTTGGGTATGTGGGAGTCTCTAGTATTCCGTGTGTGACTTTGCTGTGACCTAAAACTTCTTTGAAAATTAAATCAAAATTTGGGAGACACTGGTGAATGAGAGGGGGAAGGTGTCACAGTACACTGGACATCCGATAATACAGTGATAAAAGGAAAAAAGAATAATTTCTTTTAAAAAAGGATTTTTTTTGTTTTTTTCCCACATTTTTTCAAATGTCCCAAACCGCTAATTATATTTTATTTTTAGTTTAATATCTTTATTTTTCTTCTGAGTTTCCTTGTACTTATCTCTTGCATTTAAACTTATCATTATTATTTCTTTTTCCTATTAATTGTATTTTGTTA
>JAQZBX010077220.1:0-14308 GCA_029593785.1 Cabassous unicinctus | reverse complement strand
TTGATGACTTTGTAGATAAAGACATCAAAGTTTAACCACAAGTCTAACATAAAGTTTAACCACAAGTCTAACATAAAGTTTTACCACAAGTCTAATATATCTAATCTTAAACATCAGAACAGGAATTACTAAGCCACAAGTTACTGTTCCGTAAAAAGTTAACATCCTGTCGCAATAGAACTGAAAGCGCTTATCTCAACTCAATATTGCGTCTGTAACCTTGTATAACTTCAAAAGAAATGCTTACGCTTGCCAAAATTTAATGTAAATTTTGTACATTTTTAATGTACATTTAATGTACATTTTTAATGTAAATAATGTACATTTTTAATGTACATTTAATGTACATTTTTAATGTAAATAATGTAAAACTATACCTATCTTGCAATAAAGCAGATCAGCAGCAGTCGATTTTCACTCAACTTGGTGTGCGACTCATCTCTTTTGCCGAGTCCCTTAACCACCTTCAGCCTGCTCCCTCATGCCTCGGCTGGACCGCGGCATCTTTTTTTTTTTTTTTCTTATTTTACTCACTAAAACTTGGAGCATCACCTGCAGAGGGCAGGCTGCAGGATGACTGATTAATGAATACTGGCAGCCTGAGAAGCTCCTTAGGGGCCTATGATGGATGGCTGTTTTTCTTTGGTTGTGTTTTTTAAGTTGCTTGTGTTTTGTTTGTTGTTTTTTCTGTGTTTCTCCTTTCTTTGTTTCCTCATTTATAACTGATTTTTTCTATCTATGTTACTTCTTTTCTTTCCTTCATTTGTCTATATTCTGTTTTCTGTTGCTTAACTTTCATTCCACCTCCTTTTGTTTAATATACAGTTTTCTTATTTCTCTCTCTTTTTTCTTTATTTTCTTTCCTTTTTTTCACTTTTTTCTCTTTCTCTTTCCTCTTCCTCTCTTCTCATCATTCCAGCATTTAATTCATTCTATATATATTTTTATATTTTGTTTCTCATTTCGTTTCTATTCCACTTTTTTTTCCTTTTCTTCTGTACTTTTATGATTTCTTATTCATATTTATTTATTTTCCTAACTTTTGTACGGTTCCTGTTCTACATTTAAAAATTATTATTACTATTATTCCTTTTCTCTTTTTATTTCTTTATTTTTCTTTGTTCCTAAATTTTTTTTCAAGGGAACATAGATAACAACAAGGAAATAGAATAAGAGGAATGAAGTGTCAAATTAAAACCTTACCAAATACACAAAAACAACAAAATGAAACCTGAAAGAGAAGCTAACCAATTGAATAAACCCATCAAGATAAACAGATGCCTAGACACCAAAAAAAAAAAGAAAAAAGAAATTTACAAGCCATACTAAGAAACAGGAAAACATGGCCCATTCTAATGAACAAACTAAAACACAGGAGGAGATGCAGAACGTGGAACACCTAATCAGAGATGTCAAAACAAATTCTATGAATCAACTTACTTAAGTGAAGGAAGAGATTAATGACATTAAGAAGACAGCAGGAGAACATACAGAAGATACTGTCAACATACATAAAATGATAATGGATATGATGTCTATGAATAGCACAATGCAAGAAATCAAAAATACAATGGAAACACATAACAGCAGACCTGAACAGGCAGAGGAAATAATTACCAATGTGGAAGACATTATAGCTGAAATCAGACAAATAGTAGAAAAGATAGATAAAAAAAATAGAAAAATTCCAGCAGGGACTTAGGGACTTCAATGACAACGCAAAATGCACAAACATATGCATTACAGGCATCCTAGAGGGAGAAGAGAAGGAAAATGGGGCAGAAGGAGTGTTGGAGGAAATAATGTTTGAAAATTTCCCAATTCTTTTGAGGGACATGGCTGTACATGTCCAGGAAGTGCAGCACACACCAAACAGTGTAATCCTAATAGGCCTACCCCAAGCCATATACTTATCAAAATGTCCAATGCTCAAGACAAAGAGAGAAAACTGAAATCAGCAAGAGAAATGAGATCCATCACATACAAGGGAAGCTCGATAAGATTAAGGGCTGATTTCTCAACTGAAACCATGTTGGCGAGAAGGCAGTAATATGACATAGTTAAGGTGCTAAAAGAAAAAAAAAAAAAACTTACAACCAAAAATTCACTATCCATCAAAGCTGGCATTCAAAATTGAGGGAGAGTTCAAAATATTCACAGATAAACAGAAATTAAGAGAGTTTAACAAGAAACCTGCTCTTCAAGAAATACTAAAGGGAGTTATGTAGGTCAAAAATAAAAAAGAAAGTGGGAGAGAGTTGGAGGAGAGTGTAAGAACAACTAAAAAGATAAAAATACTCTTTTTATCTTTTTAAACATATAGCACAACATATAGCATAAATAAATCTAAAGAAAATACAGCTTATGTAAGTAATTCCTTGACAGAAATAACATTGAATGTTAATGGGTTAAACTCACCAGTCAAGAGACACAGATTGGCAGAAAAGAAAAGGAAATATGACCCATCTATATACTGTCAACAGAAAACCCACGTTCGACCCAGGGATGCAAGGAGGCTGAAAATGAATGGTTGGAAAACAATCTAACAAGCAAACAGTAACGAAAAAAGATTGGGAGTAGTTATACTATTATTGAGCAAAATGGACTGTAACTGTAAACTATTGTAAGAGACAAGGAAGGACACAGTATAAAAATAGAAGGGACAATATATCAAGGAGACAGGACAAACATAAGCATTTATGCACCTAACCAGGGCACCTCAAAATTCATGAGGCAAAGGTTGAAAAAACTAAGGGGAGAAATAGATACCTCTACAATTATACTGTGGGACTTTAATACAACATTATCACCATTAGACAGAATATCATGGCATAGAATAAATAAAGAAGCAAAGACCTTGATTAATACATTAGAACATCTGCACCTAATAAATTTATACAGAAGATTACACCCAAATAGAGCGGGATATCCATTCTTCTTGAGTACATGGATCATTCTACAGGATAGACAATATGCTAGGTCACAGAACACTTCTCAATGAATTCAGAAATATTGAAATTATACAAAGTAATTTATCTGGCCACAATGGAATGAAGGTGTAAATCAGTAAGGGGCAGGGAAGCAGATTAGGCACAAAGATATGGAAGTTAAACAACACACTTTAGATAATCAGTGGGTAAAAGAAGAAACTGCAAAAGAAATTAGTAACTGCCTTCAAATGAATGAAAATGATAACACAATGTATCAAGACCTATGGGATGCAGCAAAAGCTGTACTGTGAGGGAGATTCATAAACATAAATGCCTATATTAAAAAAGAAAAAAGAGCTAAAATCAAAGAAATAACTGCACACCTGAAGGAATTAGAAAAAGAACAACAAACTAACTCCAAAGTTAGTAGAAAGAAGGAAATAACAAAGACTAGAGCTGAGATAAGTGAAATTGACAATAAGGAAATGCTAGAAAAAATAAATAAAACCAAAAGCTGGTACTTTGGGATTAATAACATTGAAAAACCCTTAGCTATTCTAACAAACAAAATATGAGAGAATAGGCAAACATCAAAAATAAGAATTGAGGAACGGCATATTATCACTTACCCCACAGAAGTAAAGAGTATCATAAGAGGATACTTTGAAAAATTGTATGCCAACAAGATGGAGAGCTTAGAAGAAATGGACAAATTCCTAGAAACACAGAAGCAGCCTATGTTGACAAGAGAAGCAACTGATAAACTCAACAGACCAATCACAAGTGAGAAGACTGAACTTGTCATCAAAAACCTCCCAACAAAGAAGAGCCCAGGAACAGATGGCTTCACAGGTGAATTGTACCAAAGATTCTAGAAGGAACTAACACCAAACCTGCATAAACTCTTCCAAAATATAGAAGTGTAGGGAATATTGCCTAACCCATTCTATGATATCAACATCACCGTAAAACCAAAGCCAAAGATGTCAAAACCAAAGAACATTAAGTTAATGAAACTATATGTTAAAATCCTCAACAAAATACTTGCTATTCATATTCAACAACACATCAAATAAATTAGACACTATGACCAAGTGGATTTCATCCTTAAAATACAAGGATTTTTCAATATAAGAGGATCAAACAATGTAATACACCACATAAACAAATCAAAAGAAAAATTAACATCATCATCTCTTTTGATGCAGAAAAGGCATTCAACAAAATACAGCACCCTTTCCTGGAAAAAAAACACTTCAAAAGATAGGAATAGAAGGAAATTTCCTTAACATGATAACGGGTATATATGAAAAACCCACAGCTAACATCATATTATATGGTGAAATCATACAACTTTCCCTCTAAAATTTGGAACAAGGCAAGGATGCCCACTGTTACTGCTCTTATTTAACATTGTGTTGGAAGTACTTGATCGAGCACTTAGGCAAGTGAAAGATATAAAATAATCCAACTTGGAAACCAAGAAGTAAAAATTTCACTATTTGCAGATGACATGATTCTATCCCTCAAAAGCCCTGAGACATCTACAGCAATGCTTCTAGAGCTTAGAAATGAGTTCAGGAAAGTAGCAAGTTATAAGATCAATGTGCAAAAATCAGTAGCATTTCTCTATACTAATAGTGAGCAATCTGAGGAGGAAATCCAGAAAAAAAAAAAAACAATTTACAATAGCAAGTAAAGAATAAAATGCCTAGGAATACATTTAACTAATGATGTAAATGACTTGTATGCAGAAAATTACACAATACTGTTAATGAAAATCAAAGAAGCCCTAAATAATTGAAAGAATATTTCTTGTTCATGGATAAGAAAATGAAACATCATTTAGATGTCTATTCTACCCAAACTGAGTTACAGATTTAACTCAATCTTATTTAAAATTGCCACAGCAATTTTTACTCAATTGGAAAAACTAACCATGAAATTTATTTGGAAGGGCTAGGTTCCTGAAGAGCCAAAGACATATTGGGGAAAAAAATCAGAGGAATCACACAACCTGACTTTAAAATATACTACAAATCTACAGTGATCAAAGCTGCATGGTAAATAAATAAATAAATAAATAAATAAATTAATTAATTAATAAAAACAAACAAAACCCCACAACAAAACTGCATGGTATTGGCACAAGGATAGAAATGCTGACCAATGGAGCTGAACTGAGAGTTCTCATATAGATCCTTGCATATACAGTCAATGGATTTTTGACAAGAGCACTAAGCCCAATCTACTGGGAGAGAATGGTCTCTTCAACAAGTGGTGCTTGGAGAAATGGATATCCATATCCAAAAGATTGAGGAAGGAACACCATCTCACACCTTATGCAAAAATTAACACAAGATGGATCATAGATCTAAATATAAGAGCAAAGACCATAAAGATCTTGGAAGAAAATGTAGCGAAGAATCTACAAGGCCTTTTAGTAAGCAATGGCTTCATGAAATTTACATCCAAAGCATGAGCAATGAAAGAAAAAATAGATAAATGGGACCTCCTCAAAATAGAAAAACATTTGCACCTCAATGGATTTTGTCAAGAAAGTGAGAATGCAGCCTACTCAATGGTAGAAAATATTTGGTAACCATCTATCTGATAGAGGCCTAATATCCAGCTTATATTAAGAAATTCTACACCTTGAAAATAATAAACAAACAACCCATTAAAAAATGGGCAAGTGATTTGAACAGACATTTCTCTGAAGAAGAAATATAAATGGCTAAAATGCATATGAAAATATGCTCAACTTCAGTAGCTGTTAAGGAAATGCAAATCAAACCTAAAATGAGATATCATCTTACATCCATTAGTCTTTAGGCTATTAAAAACAGAGGACTACAAGTTTTGGAGAGGATGTGGAGCAATGGGAACACTTATCCACTGCTGATGGGAATGCAGAGTGATGCAACCATTGTGGAGGACAGTCTGATGGATCCTCAGGAAGCTAACTCTAGAACTGTCATATGATCCAGCAATCCCACTAGAGGGCATATACCCAGATAAATTGAAAACAGGGATGGAAAAAGATATATACACACCAATGTACATAGCAGCAGATTCACTTTTGCCAAAAGTTAGAAACAACCCAAATATCTATCAACAGATGAATGGATAAGCAAACTCTGGTATATACATACAATGGAATATTTCTCAGCTGTAAGAAGCAATGCAGTACGAACACATGGAATAACATGGATGAAACTTGAAGACCTTATGTTGAGTGAAGCACCCCAGGCACTGAAGGACACATGTTACATCACCTCACTTATATGAATTAAGCAAATTCAGCAGACTCACAGAGATAAGAGTCTGGAAGATGGGCTTATAAGAGACAGAAAGGGAGTAGAGGGTTGTGAGCCAGTGCCCATATGGGCAAAATTTATGGTAAGGTGGAAGGGTGTAATTCTGCAGTGGATGGGCATGACCATGGTGCATTGATGCTATCGGTTTCAGTGGTGTGGTCAGTGAGGGGAGTGGGGGGTGAGTTGTACTGTCCATGGAACTGGTGGGAGGGCCTGGGAAGGGAGCAGATGAACTCCAGGGATTTGCACATATGTGGTTGAAGGTACAACATTGTGATTGTTCTTTTGACAAATACAACAGGGGAGGGTTATTTGTGTAGTATTTTGGATATGGGGTCTTGAAGGAGAGGGTGCATCTGGGGCAGCCTTCTAGGGAGAATGTAAATGTACATCTTTTCATAGTGTATCGTATCAGTGGGTGGAGACCCACATAATGAACAGTAAGGTGTTGGACTCCCATTCTGTGGAGTCATACTATGTTCTCAAGTAGAGGGGCAGAAGTCTCTTGAGAGCATAGGCAGGGCCTAATAGGGGCAGACATCCCAGGATGTCAAGCCCTCAGTGCTGTTGTAACTATGAATCTTGTTCCTCAAGGAGTAAAACTTGGTGGTTCACATAGGTCCTGAGAAGACGATGTGGGAGGAATAGAAGAAATAAAACATGGGGCATTTTAGGGGCATTGGAAATGTTCTACATGATCTTGCAATGATGGATACAGGACATGTTAAATTTTGTCAAAATTTATAGAAGTGTATGGTCCAAAATATAAATCATAATGTAAATCATTGACCATGGTAGAAGCAATGTTTCAATATTTATACATCTATTGTAACAAATGTACCATCCATATGTAAGTAATTATTAATATGAAAAGGCAAAAAGCAGGAGGATGTCAAGTATATGAGAAATCCCTATATTCTGTACATGACTTTTTTGTAACCTAAAGCTTCTTTGAATATGAAGTGGGAAAAATTAGACACTGCGGAATGAATGGTAGAAGATGTCACTGTACTTACATGACAACGGATCTTACAGTGGTGAAAGACATAATGCCAAATTTTAAAAATTAATTTAATTTTTATTTTTTTATTATTTCAATTTTTAATTTTTTATATTTTATTTGTTATTTTTAAACTATCATTATTGTTTCATTTTCTTATTAATTTTATTCAGTTTTTTTGTTGGCTTCATTTTTGAAGAAATTTTGGAAAACAGAGGGGTTACAACCATGGCAGTGTAGAATCAATGGTGTGGGGTATCAGTGATGGGGATACATGGGACTAGGTTCACCTGGGGCATGCCTATAAATCATATGAATGAGTTCAAGTGTTCAGGGGCATTGTCTCGGTGGGTAGAGAGCCACACAATAATAAAAGAATATCTAATTTCCATCTTGGGGAGTTCTGCCACATTCTCTAATAGGATAGCAAGAATCCTCCAAGTACAGGGACAGTGACTAGTGAATGAGAATGGACCACTGATGGGACCTTGGTATTGATGACCATACCTATGAAACTTTTCTTTTGAAATTGAAACATTGACTAGTATTATAGGTTGTCTAAGAGTTACCTCCTGAGAGTCTCCTTGTTGCACAAAAGTGGCCTCTTTCTAAGCCAAACTCAGCATATAAATGCATAACCTGCCCCCCTTCTTGGACATGATTCCCAAGAATAAGCTTCCCTGGCTCCAAGGGATTATTGACAAGCACCAATTAAAAATGCAACTGGAAAAAATCTTGACCAAAATGGGTAAAGGGTAATTACAAATGAGCTTTTATGGCTAAGAGATTTCAAAGTGAGGTGGGAGTTCATTCCAGAGGTTGCACTTATTTATGCCTCCTTAAGATCTCATTGACTACCACAGTAAATATTACCTTATATAGCAGGGCTCCTGAGGGCTCTGGAGACATCCAGACACTATAGGTAGGGCTGAAAGCTCAGTCCTTTGGTGGCGTGCCAGTGGGCCTTACTTTGGAATTTATGCTCCCAGTGTGACAGAAGTGGATTCAGTTGTTGTTTCCTGACACATGGCTCTTCTGCCTCTTCTATTTGAACCTATGGTTAGTACTAGAGTTGATAGTTTTATGTCCAAGAGATTTAAGTCTTTGGGCTTTTCATGTGCCATTTGGGTCCTGAATCTCAACAGAGTTGCAAGCCTACTCTCCAGTTCATTGGACACACCCAGGACAATGAACAAGGAAATGATGATGGATAATGACCATCACAAGGAACAGAGATAGTCTTCATCTGCCCCATGGGATTTAAGCCCCCTTACAATTAGATGTAGAGCTGGCACCACCATCCTAGAATCCTCAGGATTGGGGCATGAACAATGGACTTACTGCTATATTTCTACAGACTTATTGTTATTTTAGCAATGGAAGAAATTTTGTCATTGATGTGAAGGCAGTGGCCACTGCAGATTCTGAAGGTAGAGTGAGGAGAAAAATAGCTGTAATATGCGGGCATTTTCAGGACATTTGGATTGTTCTGAATGATACTGCAATGACAAATACAGGTCATTATATATCTTGTCATAACTTGCAAAACTGTATGGGAGAGAAATTAAACTATAATGTAAACTATTATCCACACTTAGTGGCAATGCTTCAATGTATTCATCAGTTGTAACAAATATACCTCACTAATGAAGGATGTTGTTGGTATGGGAAAATGTGGGAATGGTAGGGAGTTGGGTATATGGGAATCCCCTACATTTTTTATGTAATCTTTATGTACTCAAAGTATGTTTTAAAAAATAAAAGAAAAATGATGCAAATGTGAAACTAATCATCTCCTTTCCTCACAATGTTTTAATAAACAAACAAAACACATAAAGTGATTTCCTCATCTAAATTGTTTAAAATGTTGTATATGACTGACTCTTGGGCTGCATTAAAAATATTCAACAATATGCTCTTTTTCAGCAAAGACACCCAATGCAAAAGAACAGAGCTTGGTTATAAATGCATATTGCTAACTGGTGTAGCTATAATAATATTAAAGATAGTATTTTAGGGAAGAAGATATAGCTCAGTGATTGAATGCCTGCTTCTCATATCTGAGTTCCTGAGTTCAATCCTCAGTACTTCCTATAAAAAATAGCATTAATATCAAAATCATTTAAAGGGAATTTGATAATTCATTCTTAAAAACTACAACCAAACAAGAATGAATTCCTAAGTATTAAAATGTACAGATAGTGGATCATGCGTAGCTCACTGGTTGAGGGCAAGCTCAACATGTAGAGATCCTGGATTCAATCTCAGGTATCTTCTAAAAATTGCACAAATTAAACTGAAAGTATTATCAGAAGAAATTGTAAAATCCATAGTCATGGAGGAAGATTTTTATCATTACCAGATAAAAGGAAATATCTTTTATAGAACATTTAAATATGATTTACAATCTTGATATAATACAAATTTATAAAATCCACCAATAAAAATACATATCCTTTTCAATTAAACAAGGAACATTTACAAAACCAAAGCACTGTATGAGTTCACTAAAAGTCTGAACTAATTGAAAATAATTGATAATCACAAATGATCATTAGAGGAGAATTTATGTAAATGATGGTACGACCATAATATGGCATACTTTGATATAAAAATGTTGTAGAAAGCTACATAGTTTAAGTAATGATTTACCCTTGCATATTTTCAAGAAAAAAACTGTGCAAGACAATGTTACAAGCAAGTGATTTTATTTATAGCTACCCTGGTAAGGGAGAGAGGCTAGAACTGAACTGGGAGGAAGGAAGGGGGAGGTTGAGTTTTGTAATCAGGGTAAGGGCAGTGGAAAGCTACCATCAGGCAATCTGATCAAAGAAGGGAAGTAGGGTAAGTGTGAGGTTGATAACTTGGAATAGCTAGTATCTGAATGTGTCTCCCCCACTTTGTTTTTTTGCTATTTTAATTTGTTTTCTTGGCAGTCCCACAGTTGCAAGATAAGTTTAAAGGTATTCATGGAGTGGGAGGGAGCAGGTAAAGTCCCACAGGAGCAAACCAGGCATTTTGGTCAAGGCAAGGAATAATAATTTTGGTCAACACTAATCTGAAAAATTTACTCAAAATAAATTAAGGAAAACATTTATTTTGGATTAGACATTTATCATGGAAAGGAATATAAAACTATATTTCTAGTTATGATTTTGTGCTCACATAATGTATTTTCATGACTGCTGCAGAAAAAAATACATAGTAATTTCATTGGAGAGGGGAAGTTTGAATTTTCTAGGATATATGTATAGATCAATATTTACTTATAAAAATTGGTTAGAAAATGACTGAATCCCAATGCTTGAGGTGTGTTTCCTTTTAATTGTACATGTATATTTAAACTGCTGATACCAAGCTCTATGAATTTGATAGTTGTTACTCTTAATTTACTTCAAGTTTTGGGTATTGGGCATGGGTCACCAGAGAGGATAATTAAAACTGTAATAGAAGATCAATTTTTGATACTTGCTACTATGGGAGTGTCTCATTTAAAAATAGAAAAACACATAAAAAATGAGTTTTATTTTTCAGTTTCCTCAAATATTTGTTTAAAGTTCACATCGGATATTTTTCACTATTTCCTAAATAAGCAGTTGTTTTCTTTAAAGAACTCACATTTACTTAGTTAATTCAATTCATATTTAGAAGATTATCCATGCTGCTCTGTTCTATGAAATGACGATAGGCTCACATGGTTCTCTGTTTGAGAAATCCAAATTTTTCAGTAGTGTTGGGAAATATTCACATTCCACACAAACCATGCAAGGTTTGCACTTAATGTCTTGTTTCATAATCACAGAGTGGTGCATTCATTACCACAATCAATTTCAGAACATTTTCTTTACTCCAAAAGGAAAAATCATATACCCCTAAGGAGTCACCTCTCAATCACTATATCCTTCCCCAAATCTGCATAACCACTAATTTAATTCTGTCTCTAGAGATTCATTTATAATTTAAAATATTAAGGTAATACTTGTAACTATAGCCCACAGTTTAAATTAGGTGTATTTTTCCATATACACCCTTATTAATAACACCTTGAAATAGTGATGTACATTTGTTATAGTTCATGAAAGAACATTCCTTTAGTTGTATTATTCACCACAAACATTACCTACCACAGGTTTCACTGTTTTATAGTCCCATGTTTTAGTCTCTAGGTTTCTTTCTAGTAAAATAAACAACCCAAAACTTCCCGCTTTAACCTCATTCACAAATCATTCAGTGCTGTCAATTATACTAACAGTAATGTGCTACCATCACCTCTGTCCATTTTCAAACATTTCAAATCAAGCTAAATAGAAATTCTGCACAAATTAAGGCTCAGCTCCCCATCCCCTACCTACATTCTTTCTCTTGGTAACCTAGATTCTAGATTCTATTTCTGTGACTTTGCTTATTATACTTCATAGTAGTGAGATCATAAAATATTTGTCCTTTTGCATATGCCTTATTGCATCCAACATAATTTCTTCCAGGTTTTGATGGCTAGGCTAAAGTGTCAAGTTGGCCTGGTAATTGTGCCCATATTCCTCATTTGAGTGTGCTACTCCAGCTCATTTACCAAGTGACAAAAAATACTGCTAGTTTTGATTGGTGACCAGAAAAAAAGGAGGCTCTGTGACAGGTCCAGCCTGCTGTGCAAGCTGCACTACCACTTGGGCCATAGATCCAGCAAAGCCAATGGTGTTGGAAGTTTCAGTGGCAAATAGAGATGCTGTCTGGAGCGTTTGGGAGGCCCCTATAGGAGAATCACAATGCAGACCCTTAGGATTTTGGGACAAAGCCCTGCCATCCTCTGCAGATAACTATTCTCCTTTTGAGAAACAGCTTTTTGACTGCCCCAAATGTTTAACCATAGGCCATCAAGTTACCATGAGACTTGAGTTGCCTATCATAAACTGGCTATTGTTTGACCCACCAAACCATAAAGTTGGGCATGAATAGCAGCATATCATAATAAAGGGTAAGTGGTATATATGAGATAGGGCTTGAGTGGGTCCTGAAGGTACAAGTAATTTACATGAGGAAGTAGCTCAAATATCTATGCTTACCACCCCTGCCATGTAACCTTCTCTTTCCCAGCCCACAGCTTTGGCCTCTTGGGGAGTCCCTTACAATCAGTTGACTGAGGAATAGAAAACTCAGGCGTTGTTTACAGATGGTTCTGCATGATATGCAGGTACCACCCAAAAATGGACAGCTGCAGCATTGCAACCCTTTCCTGGGACATCCCTGAAGGGTAGTGGTGAGGGCAAATCTTGCCAGTGGGCAGAACTTCAAGCAGTGCAAATCGTTGTTCATTTTTCTTGGAAGAAGAAATGGCTAGAGGTGCATTTGTACACTGATTCATGGGCTGTTGCCAATGATTTGCCTGGATGGTCAGGGACTTGGAAGGAACATGATTGGAAAATTTGTGACAAAGAGTTCTGGGGAAGAGGTGTGTGGATAGCCTTTTCTGAGGGGGCAGAAACATGAAAATATTTTTGTCCCACATGAATGTTCATGAGGGGGTGACTTCAGCAGAGGAAGATTTTAATAATCAAGTAGATTATGTTTGACCTGCTCTGTGGCTAACACCCAACCTCTTTCCCAGCCACTCCTGTCATTGTCCAATTGGCTCATGAACAAAGTGGCCATGGAGGGAGGAATGGAGGTTATGCATGGGCTCAGCAACATGGACTTCCCCTCACCAAGGCTAACTTGGCTACAGCCACTCCTGAGTGCCCAATCTGCCAGCAGCAGAGACCCACAGTCAGCCCCTGATATGGCACCATTCCCTAAGGTGATCAAACTGATACCTGGTGGCAGGTTGATTACATTGGACCACTTCCACCATGGAAGGTGCAGCAATTTGTTTTGACTGGGATATACACATATTCTGGGTATAGGTTTGCATTTCCTGAACATAATGTTTCTTCCAAAACTACCATCCATGTACTTACAGAATATCTTATCTACCACCATGGCGTTCCACACAGCATTGCTTCCAATCAAGGAACCCATTTTGCAGCAAATGATGTGCAGGAAAGGGCACTGGTCTTACCATGTTCCTCATCCTCTTGAATCAGCTGGATTGACAGAACAGTGGAATGACCTTATGAAGACTCAATTACAGTGCCAACTAAATGGTAATACTTTGCAGGGCAGGAGGTTGTGTATGCTCTAAATCAATGTCCACTCTATGGTGTTGTTTCTCCCATACCAGGACTCATGTGTTCAGGAATCAAGAGGTGAAAAAAAGGGAGTGGCACCACTCACTATTATCCCTAGTGTCCCACTAGGAAAATTTTGCTTCCTGTCCCTGCAACCCTAAGCTCTGCTGGTCTACAGGTCTTAGTCCCAAAAAGGAGTGCTGCCACCAGGGAACATAACAATGATTCCATTGAACTGGAAGTTAATATTGCCACCTGGCCACTTTGGGTTCCACCTAATTCTAAATCAACAGGCAAAGAAGGAGATTACTCTACTGGCTGGGGTGATTGATCTTATCAAGGGGAAATAGGACTGCATCTACATAATGAGGGTAAAGAAGAGTTTGCCTGGAATACAGGAGATCCTCTAGGTTGTCTCCAATACTGCCATGTTCTGTGATTAAAGTTATTGGAAAATTGCATACACCCAATCAAAGCAGGAATAACAATGGCTCAAAATCTCCAGGAATGAAATTTGGGGTCACCCCACCAGACAATGAATTATGAACAGCTAAAGTGTTTGCTGAGGGTAACAGGAACACGGAATGGGTGGTACAGGAAGGTAGTGAGAAAAATAAACTTTATCCATGTGACCATTTACAGAAATGAGAAATGTAATAGTCATGAATCGTTCTTTCTTGTTTCATTATGAGTATGATTGTATATGTACATGAAATGAATTTCTTTGTTTTCTTCCCCAACCTTTTCCCTTATCATATGACAAGGTGTAGTAGTTTCATGTCATAATATTTAAAGATGTCAAGATTAAAAGTGAATATTACCCAAGGACTTGCATGCTATTGTGTAGGGAATTAATGCATTTTTAGTTGTTCACAGGAGAATTGCACATTGTTAGTT
>JAQZBX010077219.1:0-14305 GCA_029593785.1 Cabassous unicinctus | reverse complement strand
GCCTCATAAAGAAGGCAGCAAGGTGGCACGATCGGCAGGCACAGCAAGCTGATGCAACAAGAGACACAAGAAGAAAAACATAATGAGAGACACAACGAAGCAGGGAGCAGAGGTTCCCAGTGCCTCCTAAAAGAGGACGAGCAGGACGGTGAGCTGGCACAACCGGCAGGCGTGGCAAGCTGATGTGACAAGATGATGCAACAAGAGACACAAGGAAAACACAATGAGAGACACAACAAAGCAAGGAGCAGAGGTGGCTTAGGCAATTAGGCGCCTCCCTTCTATATCTGAGTTCCCCGGATCAGTTCCAGTGCCTCCTGAAAAGAAGACCAGGACACAGCAAATGCAAAACAACAAGGGGGTGGGGAGAAATTAATAAATAAATCATTAAAAAAAAAGAAAAAATAATCTTGATGCTATGACATTTTTTCCTGACAAATACAGGAGTACATTGACAAAGTTGCACATAATTTCCTTTCTATCATAAGATTCTATTGTATTCCTTTCTTTGATTATCAGTGACTCTCACTGCAGGCCATATTATTTCACTGCATGAAAGAATGTTTCTAAAAGTCTTATCACTAATTGTGCCTGTTAATCCTATTTAAGTTAATTAACATTGAGCACTCAGATGCTTCAGAGTGAAATATAAAGCAGAATGTTCTCAGGAACTCTGCTATCAGATTCTAGGTGGGTGTACATATTTCTACCCCACGGGCTGCTTAGTTCTATCCTTTCAGTTGACCTTCTGCTTAAATAAACCAAGCCTCTAATCTTTAAATTGTTCTCATTATGCTCAGGATTTCAGGTTGTTGTACTATGATGTAGCTTAGACTTATTCCTTATTGCAGGAAGGCCTAACAGAAGTGTGAGTTAAGGTGTTTTTTTTTAGGTGTGTGTGGAGGAGTGCCCATGGTCTAGTTCATGGGTATTTTTAGGACCTACTAGATAGTCTCATTGCCTTATTCTTTCATTTAAAATGATTCTAACTACTCTGAAAGTTAAAAATATATATAAGAAGAAGGGGATCCAACTCCTGTTTAACTAACAAATGTGACTCATTCTGAAATTTCAGACGCGAGCCTGTGCTCTGCAAGTTTTATCTGCCATCTTGGAAGGCTCAAAGCAGTTTCTTTCTGTTGCTGAAGATACCAGTGACCACAGAAGGGCTTTTACTCCCTTCTCCGTAATGATCGCTTCCAGCATTAGAGAGTTGCACAGATGTCTTTTGTTAGCTTTGGTGGCAGAGTCATCCTCACAGACCCTTACTCAGATAATTAAGGTAAATGTACCAAATTATTTGTGGGTTCCAGAGGGGATTTCTCTGTTTTAATTTTGTATAATGCTTTATACTGCCCCAAAGTAACTTATGGATATAAGTAAGTAGTGATTTTATTAAAGAGACCCTATTTAGAAGATCTTATCTACAACCTCTGTAAATCCAAATAAATAATTTATTGAAAGTACTCCTTAATCTTTAGTACCAATGAGAATACAAGTATTATTACAAAAAAAAAAAGGACTGATTTTCAGATAAGTGTAAAAGACTTTAATTAAATGCTATAAAATTTTGTTTCTAGGCTGTGATTGTTGTATTGTTCGCTCATTTGTGTTTTGCAGTGCCTTGCAAATTTAGTATCAAACGCACCTTATAACCGTCTTAAACTCAGCCTGCTGACCAAAGTCTGGAACCAGATAAAGCCTTATATCCGCCACAAAGGTTGGTAGTGGTTTAAAACTGATGCCTTCTTTATATCAGTTAAATCTAGATTATTAATGAGAAAAAGAGTTCACAACATTTTCACATTTATTATTTCATCTTTATAAAGAAGAGATAGGAACATAGACTGGTGTTTACCAGTATTTCCAACTCCAAGAGATCTCTACTTACTCTCCTCACCTGTGGGGCTGACCAGCAGCTTCTTAGAAACCCCGTTTTAGACCCCTGATGCCCCACTGGGCTCCTGTGGAAGGAAGTGAGATGGAGAAGTGAAGGTTAATGCCTCTTCAATGCTTCAGTGCAGTGACCAAAGCATCCCTTTAGAGATAGGACTGAGCCAAGTGCAGAAGATCCTCCTCTAGTTTATAATAGTTCATGTCCTTTAGGCACAGATAGAGGATGGATGGATGGATGCATGGACAGATGATGGACAGATATCTTCTTTCTGGAAAGAGAAACTGGAATACAAAACCTAACTTCTTTAACATTATCATCTCTAGAGTTGAGATAAAATCCCAACTCTTAACTACAGAGCCTCTCTTCCTGTTTTTTCCTGACTTGCTACCACACATATTATGTATGTGCAATAAACACCTGCCTTCATAATATTTTTCTTTTGTTGTAAGCTTTAGGATCAGGCAGTGTTAGGAGTATTTTAGTCAGAACTGTGGAACTAGAAGGAAGCTTGGCTGTTTCCTGTGTCATCATCGTTAACTGTACCTGGAGTTGGTCCAAGGGTCTGCCCAGTCCTATTTCTATCATCTCTGAATCCTAATTTCCTCCTACTAGGAAGAGTTATACCTACCTCAGGATTTTGTGAGACTCAAAAGAGGTAGTGATGTGTAAACTAAGTCCAACCCACTCCTTTCACCGATGTGTTAAACAGGGCCCAGAAAGATAAATCATGCCTTAACGTCCCTCATTATATTAGTAACAGAAGTAAGGTTTAAACAACCCAGGTCTTCTGGCTCTCTCCATTGCTCTGTCCACTGCACCAGCTTTTCTTCATCTTCATATCGAGGGTTGTAAACTATTATCCAAGGACCCTTTTGAGTGTCTGGCTTCTTCCTCCACTTTTTATTACTAAAGTGTTCAAACCCTCAGAAAAGTTGAAAGAATAGTACAGTGAATACTTGTGTACCTCTACCTAGACTTAACAATTAACATTTTGTCATATTTGTTTTTGCTCTCTTTCTATATATATGTGTACAAAGTGTGTGTATGACTTTTTCCCCAAAACCCATTTGAAAGTAAAGTGCAGTCATATTTCACCCCTAAATACCTCAGCATTTATCTCCTAAGAATAAGGACAATCTAAAAAACACAGTACCATTCTCATACCTAAGAAAATTAACACTGATTCCGTAATACCATCTGATACCTAGTCCACATTCAAATTTCCCCATGTCCCCAAAAAGTCTTTTATAGCTTTAAAAAAAAAAAAAAAAAAAAAAAGTTTAGTCAAGACTCCCTTCATTGCATTTAGTTGTTATGTCACTTCAGTCTTTTTTTTTCACCCCCACGATACTGATCGTAAAACAAAGCTAGTTCTTTTACAGACTGTCTCACATTCTGGATTTGCCTGATTGTTTCTTTTTGATGTTATTTAACTTATACTTCTGTCCCATATATTTCCTGTAGGTCTACAGATTTGATTAGATTTAGGTTCAACAAAGATCCCATAATTCTTGACTTCTTACAGGATAACTGTGATCTTTATGATAGCTGTTCCCACGGTGATAGGTTCTTCCTATTTCCTTTGACAGATGTCAATGTCCGGGTGTCCAGTCTCACACTCTTGGGAGCTATAATGTCTACTCACGCACCTTTACCTGAAGTCCAGCTCCTTTTACAGCAGCCCTGTTCTTCTGGACTAAGTAATAGCAGTTCAGCAACTCCTCGTCTCAGCCCTCCTGACTGGTGGAAGAAAGCCGCCTCAGGACCCTCCCTGGAAGAAGCCACAGTTAACTCACCAAGAGGGTCTTCAGAGCCCTGCTGGCTCATTCGACTTTGCATTTCCATTGTTGTGCTACCCAAAGAGGATTCCTGTTCTGGCAGTGAGGCAGGCTCTGCAGCAGGAAGCACCTATGAACCATCCCCCATGCGGCTGGAGGCCTTACAGGTAGGAGGTTTCATTTCTTCACCTCCAAAATGGAAATACTCATTCCTCCTTCTTAGGGTAATTGTGAGGAGTGAGTACATGAAGATAATGGAAAGCCAAGGCTGGTGTTACTGGGAGTTGTATTTTAGGTGTGAGTGGTTTGTGTTTGGTTGGTATTTTGTTTTGGGAGGGGGGGGGTTTGGTTGTAAAATGTCAGATTCATTCTTTTTTGTTCTTTTTGTTGCATACTATTTTAGTCACCTCAGGTATTATATGGCAGGTGGGTATAATAGATTATACAAGAAGTAATTCTGAAAAAATTGTTCAGTTAATCTTTGATTTCTGCAACTTAAAGTTAAATAAATGTTTTATAATTCTCTATAAACTTCCCTGGTCTTGTATCTGCTTAGGGAAAACAAGTAATTGCTCCTTCAAAGGAAGTAAGCAGCCCTGGATAAAAGTATTTGCTTTTTCAAGTATGATCTCAGACATGGTCTTGGTCCTGTGGTCTGTTGCTAATTATCTGTCTAACATTAAGTAATTCCTTTAGCCTTTTCACCTTAGTTTCTTCAGCTGAAAAATTCCATTAATACCTTCCTCAAATAATTGTTCTGAGGTTTAAATGAGATAATATCAATGAAAAATATTTTTAAACTGTAAAGCACCATAAAATTATATGGTATAGTGAGTTGGTTTTAGCCATAAAATAAAGATTATGGTCATTCTTCATTTCATTCAACATCAAATCCCAGCCCCTTGTTAATTCTGAAATACTGAAAGACTTTTCTGGATATTGCAGCCCTTATTCGGGTTGTGGCGTTAATTCCCTCCCTTTGTTCTCTTTGTAGGTGTTGGCTCATCTGGCAAGGGGCTACTTTTCAATGGCTCAGGTCTATCTGATGGAACTTGGAGAGGTGATTTGCAAGTGCATGGGAGAAGCAGATCCATCCATTCAGCTTCATGGAGCAAAGGTAATATTTCTTTAAAAGCTAGATGTTTTTTTCCTCTTCACTTTCTATTCCTTCCCTCTGCTGCATGTCCACCATTTCTGAAGTTTCTTAAAGAAGGCTTGAATACAGATACTGTTACTAATAATCTTTCAGATAAGGAACTTACACGTGCCTTTATTTTCAGCTCTACATATAAACCCAAAGAACTGATTTGATAATAAAGTAACAATATATAGCTGGTGATTTTGCTCCTAGGAAGGAAGGTAACAGGAGTTACTGAGAAAATAAAATCAATTGAAAAATTTTTTTCCCCTTAATTTGAGGTGATATCAAAACTATTTGTAACTTTTTTAGTTCTACTATTCTGCTACGGTTATCCATTTCTTTTTATCTTGGCAGCTTCTGGAAGAACTGGGTACAGGTTTAATACAACAGTATAAGCCAGATTCTACCACAGCACCTGATCAGAGAGTGCCAGTCATCTTGGTATGTAAATGTCAATCCATGATTTTCTCTTTTCTTAGTGTTTCAGTTGCAGCTTTATTTTGAGGCTGAGGTGATTAAAGAAGACTGTATGGTTCCAGTGTCAAAAATTTTGATTTATAATCCAGTATGAAAAGAAATTATTATGAATAGGTTTTATTTGCATTTCAGTTTATTTGCAATTTAGTACAGGGT
The DNA here is from genome assembly GCA_029593785.1 of Cabassous unicinctus. Classification (NCBI taxonomy): domain Eukaryota; kingdom Metazoa; phylum Chordata; class Mammalia; order Cingulata; family Chlamyphoridae; genus Cabassous; species Cabassous unicinctus. Next base: position 8,856 of record JAQZBX010077219.1, on the reverse strand, counting down.
AGGATTATGTATAGCATATAGCCAGCAATGGAAAAACCATTTCTTTGGCTTAAAACCTAGTTTGGTTACTCAGCATGTCCAAGAGGCATGGGAAGAGCCAAAAATATGGAGTCAGAAGATATGGGATCAAATTCAGGGAGCACTACTTAGTGGATATGTGGTTATAAGTATAGCTTCTTATTATAAAGAGGAATAATAATCAACTCACAGGGCTATTGGGAGATTAAATGAAATATAAAGATGCTGGCACATAGTAGATGCTCAATAAATGTCAGTTCCCTTAACTCTCCCCCTATGATTCCTATTAAAATCCTGTGATCTCAGGTTGTTTCTGTTGCCCCCACACTGTAGCAGTTCTTCACTGTAGGAAGAATATGTGACCCCCCTCCCCCCCAAAAAAGGCTTCTACTTGGTGCCAAAAGCAAAATCAACTTAACATTAATGCTGTTTTCTCCCACTTTCCCCCTCATTCTGTCTCTTCTTTTCCCTTCACAATTTCTATCATCTTTCCAGTGACTTAAGAATATCTAGCCCTAGTCCCTTCCTGAGGCTTCCACTAAAGCTAAAATGTAACCGTTTACAGGAGATGTCAGACCTGGGTTTGAATCCAAACTTCTCTCGTTGCTAATCAAGTGACTTTGGACAAGCCATTCAGACTTAGGCATTTTTTTTTAATCTGTAAAAGGATATACCTTCTGTGTTACTGATCTATTGAGTAATAAATTACCCTAAAACTTAAGAGCTTAAGACAGTATATACATATTATCTCATACAGCTTCTGGGTCAGGAATTGGGAGAGTGTAGCTGGGTGGTTCTGGCTCAGGGTCTCTCCTAAGGTTGCAGTTGATGTCGGCCAAGGCTGCAGGCATCTGAAGGCTTGACTGGGACTGCAGGGTCAGTTTCCAAGGTGGCCTCTCACGTACCTGGCAAGTTAGTGCCAGGTGTTGGCAGGAGGCCTCACTCAGTTCCTGCCCACGAGGCCTTCTCCATAAGGCTGCTTGAGTGTCCTCATGACATGGCAGCTGGTTTCCCCCAGAGCAAGTGATCCAAGAGAGAAAGCAAGATGGAGGCTGCATCATCTTTTATGACCTAGCTTCAGAGGTCTCACACTGTCGTTTCCACAGCATCCTCTTGGTTACACAGTCAGCCCTATTCAGGGTTGGAGGGGACTGCACAGAGGTGTGACTAATTGGAGGTGAGAATCATTAGGGGCCGTTCCTAGAGGCTGGCAAGCACACTATCTGTCCACATTGGACTGGGGCAGGGAAGGTCCAGACTGGGCTTTCGGGAGCTGGAGTTGGGAGAAGACAGAACTGGCCCGTGGGTTACACAGCAAAACTCAGGACTAGGTCCATGGGGCAGAAACTGGAGACACCAAACCGCAGGCACATTTGCAAGTGAACATAAAATCCTAAGGTTTTTATAAGGCTTACCAACTGTGCATGGGAAAGAAACTGTTAAAGGTGTCATTCAAGTCCCTACCTTGAGGGGTTTGGAAGTGAGATAATTCTTCAGAGTGTTTAAAACAGTGCCTACTACTCCGTTTAAGAGTGGCCACTGTCTACCAGGCACTGTGCTAGGAACTTTACATGTAGCATTACATTTAATTATCACACAAGCTCTGCAGAGTAGATGCCTTAGGCAGGTTAAGTGACACACCCAAGGTTGCAGAGACAGGCAGCAGCAGCTGAAGGACCCACCTCAGCTATGCCTCTGGATCCCATGCTCTTTGGACTCTTTGGGCTGCTCTGTGACCCTGATCCCTGTGCTCATAAGGGGTCAGGTTGAAAAAGCCCTAGCTCACCTAATTGGGTGTCGTTTAATCTGGATTCTAGTCCAGATTAATTGCTAATTTTCTAGCAATTAGCAAATTACCTTTTATCTTTGTACCATTTCCTTGTGTGAAAAATGGGGATAACAATAGATACTTCATTAAGTTGTGCTGAGGATTAAAATGAGTCGATATTTGTAAAGCACTTAAAGCTGTGCCTGCTATATGGTAGGCTCTTAGGAAAACATTAGCTGCTGCTATTGTTGTTGCTATCCTCTCCATATTCATCATTTTTATTGCTATTGCGGCTTCATCAGGCTGTAGTTTCCTAATCAATAAAATGGAAGGATTCAACTGTTTTTATCCTAAAGTTCATTTCATCACTGTGGAAGAACAACAACTAGTGAAAGCATTTACAAACAGCTACTGCTTTAAGGGAAAATGTTTCATTACTACCATCACTTCTGATGACTTAGTGCTGAGTTTATTCTGCTGCTGTCTCCTGGGCTGGATTTTTAACTGTGCTGCATGCCAGGTGGTGATGTTCTGGACGATGATGCTGAACGGTCCTCTGCCCAGGGCCCTGCAGAATGCAGAGCACCCGACTCTCCAGGCGAGCGCCTGCGATGCCCTGTCTTCCATCTTGCCAGAGGCTTTTGGTGATCTACCGGTAACTTGGGGGGTATTTCTTCATCATTAAACGATGCCCCTGAGCATCAGACCTTGAGTTTGATTCTGCTACATTTTGAACCAGTACTTTACAGCATCTCTGAAGAAAAGGTGTTTATTTGAGATTGGGGTGCAGGGAGTGGGAGCAGCAAATAGAAAAACTTAAAGTTTTAATGTATTCAGAGAGATTCTTCTCCCTGTACATTTTTTTTTTTTTCTTGTTTTACCAGGAGGCCCCGGGAACCGAACCCAGGTCCTCCATATGGTAAACGGGAGCTCAATTTCCCTGTACTTTTAAAGTTAGGTGGTCACAGTGAGGGTAGCAGAGAATCTGAAACAGAGTGGTTTCAGAAAGATTTCAAATCTGAGAGTTAGAAAGACCTAACTCTTCCACTTTCTAGCTATTTGATCACCTTAAATTCTCTGAAACTTAATTTTATTATCCATAAAATGGGGATGATGTGAGAATTAAATAACATAAAATATGTGAAAATACTTAGCTCGGTCCCTGCTACATATGGTATTCAAACTGATTGGTTTTTTTGGTCCTCAGTGGCATTTACATTTGTTTTTCTTATTATATAAATAAGCTTTTATAAAGAAGGCAGCTTTAATGAAGTAGAAGAATAAAAATAGACCTAATTCACAAGTTCATAAGGGTTAAATGCGATAACAGATAGTGGGTGCTCAGAGGAAACTGAATTGAAGCTTTCCTCCTTCCCAAGGTAGCCTCAATATCACGATTGTGTTCATCTCCTGAATATGAACTCAAACACAGATACCGCACAATCACTTGTCAAAGACATTGGCACATAGTCATTTCATTCTCACTTTTCCTTTGTCACCTCTCTCTCTGCAGAATGACAGGCAAATCCTGTGCATCACTATGCTGCTCGGGCTAAATGACAGTAAGAATCGTTTGGTGAAAGCTGCGACCTCCCGGGCCCTGGGAGTCTACGTGCTTTTTCCCTGTCTCAGACAGGTCAGAGTGACCTCCTTTAGCTCATTTGTGCCTCGTTTATTATCCATATCACTGCTTTTTGTTTGTTTACTTGTTTTTGATGGATATAGAGCTCCTGAGTTGGACAGTAAATGGAAATTAAATTGCTTTGTGATCTAATTTCCTTAATTACTCCTAAAATATGGTAATGCCTGTAATTCATCTGGTCTTTAATTACTTAGCACACTGCCTGGGACCCTAGATGCCCAGTAAATGCTTAAATTAATGCGTGATTGAATAAAAACGAAACGGGACTTTACCATGTGATAGTAATAATTTGGAAAGCTGATATAATTTTCACTGAGAAGGAAATGAATGTCTCCTTCACTTACCTCACCCGAGGTGTATGATGGTAGAATGTGTTTGGTAAATGCATTTAATTGTCAGAACATTGTTTCCCGAGGTGAAATCAATCCAAGCACAGAACTCATAGATAACTTATCAGAGGCCAGTTTACAGGATGTTCACAAGTGCAAGAGCCATAGGCTCCCTGGGCATGCATAGCAGAAACAAAAATCATGGAGCGCTTCCCCTGGGATTTTAATGAGTGTCCAAATTGTAATAAACAAGAAGAACAGTGAATTGATTGAGTGAATAAATTTTGATTTCCAAATAAAAATTTGTGATAAAGGCTTAGCTTTATCTGGAAATAAATTTGAGAATTTCAAAGATACCAGTGGGAACTCCTAAAGTAACTATAGTATTTATTTGTTTTATTTTACCTTATAGGATGTCATATTTGTTGCCGACACAGCAAATGCAATATTGATGTCACTTCAAGACAAGTCTCTGAATGTCCGGACCAAAGCAGCCTGGTCCCTGGGCAACCTGACAGACACACTCATTGTTAACATGTAGGTGACGCAACTTATTTTCCTTGGGGTGACTTCTGAGTTCCCTAATATAAAAGAATTGGCAGTAATTTCTCCATTTTGTGTAGTCAGTCCTCCTGCTTTCTTTTATATTCCTTCAAGTAATAACAGAAACAAGCTGTCTTTAATATATATTAGGAATTAAGAGATCTATATTAAAAAATACTCTAGGCTGATATAAATTGCATATTTACTTTATAAAAAATGTAGAAAATATAAAAGAAGAAATCTAAGACTTCAATAATGGTTACCCTACTTTTTAAATATAGTATTTGTATTTTTTTAAAGTACTGTATTTATAGGTTAAAAACAAAACAAACACACGAAAAACACACAATACAAAGGGGTTTTCAGTGTAAAGTCTTTCTCCTACTCTGACTCCCTAGTTCCTCTCCCCAAAAGGTACCTGTTTTTCATACACAAGTGTCCTGCTTTTTGTCATTTAACTCTAGCACATAACATATATAAGCATTCTCCTCTATTACTGACTTATTATAAATTGTCATTTAATATTACAATCTGCAGCTGGGCAAGGATTATTTATTTTAACTATTCCCCTCTTATTGAACATTTATGTTTCCAGCTTTAGGCTTTTATATGTAAGAAACATTTTTGGGTTTGAAATCTCCTTTTTGAGATATTCCTTGTGCTACATTCCTAGATGTAGGCCTACTGGGTTAAAAGGGATAAAAATTGTAAATTCTTGGTATAATTTGTTGAGCTGTTTTCCTGAAGTTTTTATGGCTAGACTAAGTGAGTATATTTTGATATGCATGTATTTAAATGGGTTTTAACTTTTATCATGTTTTGCATGCTTTGGGTGGAACAGGGAAACACCAGATCCAAGTTTCCAAGAAGAATTCTCTGGTCTCCTGCTCTTGAAAATGTTACGATCAGCTATAGAAGCATCTAAGGATAAAGACAAGGTAGACTCACAATAAAAAGTGGTATTCCTTAGTTAGATACTTAGTGTATTATAGTTTCATCCCAGCATGTGATGTGATGTTCCTCAAACTGTCTCACCAAATTCACTACTATTCAAAGGAGTTTGAGGGTGTATTCTGAGGATACTAAGTGGCCCACACCACACAGTTTCTTTACTGTCACCTATTTCATGAAAAAAAAATCAATGCCCTTTGTAATACTACTCCATAATATATCCACATTTGTTTTAATGCTAATCTGTGTTTTTCCCAATAAAATCTATAAGTAGAATTGACAACTCAGAAAGATGAGCCCTTGGCTTTGAATATTTCCAATTAAAAAAGCATAGACTTGGGTCAGGCAAGACATGGATTTTTTAAATCCTGGGTTGCCCTTTACGTAGCTGGGTGACTACTGGTGCATAATTTAACTTCTCTGAGGGTCATAATCTAGCAAATGGAAGTAGTTACACATACCTCACTGGAATCTGAGATGCCGACTGCTAAAGTGCTAGCACAGATCTGACCCATACCAAGCACCTAAGAGAACAGTGGTTCTAACCTGGTAATCCCCTGCAAAGCCCTACTGTATACTGATTTATTCAGAATTTCTGAGGTTTGGTCCTAGGAATTAGTATTTTTCTAATACTCTCCAGATAATTCTAATATGCTTCAAGGGTTGGGAATCTCTAGTCTAGTAGGACAGTATTGGACTGGAATCAAAATCTAACTTCTATACCCCCAGCCTTGCTGTAAACCAGCATTGTCCTCTTGCCCCTGGACTTTACATGCCATCTTTGTAAAATGAGGAAGATGGACTAGATGGTCTGTGAAGTTCAGTCAGGCACTAAAATAATCAGAGAGAGGGGCTCTGTAGAACCTTGCCCTCCCAATGGTTTTTAACCAGACAAGACCTGGCAGAGTTTTGAGAACTTGAAGATTGTGGATCCTTCCCACATTTACACTTTGCATTTCTTCATTACCACTCTTGCTTTAAAAAGTCTAAGACCTCAGGGGTTTTTTAGAGCAGAAATTATAAGTTCTGAAACATCTTTTTAACAAAACAGATTTCTGATACTTACTTTTACATTTTATACTAGGTAAAAAGCAATGCAGTCCGGGCCCTTGGAAATTTGCTTCATTTTCTGCAGCCATCTCATATAGAAAAACCCAGATTTGCTGAAATCATCGAGGAGGCTATCCAGGCCCTGATTTCTACTGTTCTGATTGAGGCTGCCATGAAAGTTCGATGGAATGCTTGTTATGCAATGGGAAATGTATTTAAAAATCCTGCTCTTCCATTAGGTAAGAAAGTATCCCTTTTCTCTCTCTTGGAGGACCTCTTTGCTCTTTGGAAGACAACACAAACCAGTCTATTTTGTTGTCAAAGATGTTCATCTCAAGTTATTGATCACAGTATTAGAAAAAATGGAAACACACTGAACACCCAACTCTAGGGGAATAATAGGTCAGAGTATATATATTCAATGGGATATTTTGTTGTCATTTAAAATGATGTTTACAAAGAGTTTTTGATAATTTGAGAAAATACTTCTGATGTTAAGCAGACTAAAGCAGGATATGAAATGGTTTCTACAGTATGATCTCAATAAATGTGTGGCAAAAAGACTGAAAGGAAATTGGCCTAATTATTATCAGCGGTTGCCTCTGGATGGGATGATGAATAGCCATTTCTTTCTGCTTTCATTTTCTAAATTTTCTAGAATAAGCATGTATGACTTTAATAATCAGAAAAAAATAAAGGGAAAAAACTGGTGTGGGAGAGAATACAAATTGGAAATCCCATATGATGTCCGAGCCCTTAATATAGAAGTGGAATGCTGCATGTGAGGCGACCATCTGTGTCTAATTAATGATGTGCGCCTTGATAGATCACTCAGTGGCTAAAGCTGCTTAGGCTTATGGATCACAGTTTTCAAATCCCACTGGCTTTTTTTTTGTTTTTTTTAAAGATTTATTTATTTACTTGATCCATTTTAAACGCCCCCTTCCCCATTTGCTGTTTTGTGTCCATTTGCTGGGCAATTCTCTGTGTCTGTTTCATCTCTTCTCATCGTCCTCCTCCAGTCTTCACCAGGAATCGATCCTGGAGACCTCCGGTGTAGGAGAGAGGTGTTCTGCCCTCTGCGCCACCTCGGCTCCTGGTTTTTGGAGTTTTCGGAGCATCTCGTGTTGTCTCTCTCCTTTTACGTCATCATCTTGCTGCATGGCTTCGGGGCCTGGCGGCTCACCGGCACACAGAGCCTGGCAGCCCATGCACCTTCTATATATATATATTTTTTTAATTTTACCTGGAGGTCCCGGGGATCGAACCCAGGTCCCTCCATATGGCAGACGGGCGCCCAACCATTTGAGCCACATCCGCCACCACCCCCACCACTGACTTTTAATGCCAGCATTTGCCTTATACACTTGTGTCTGTGACAAAATTTGAAACATAAGCGTGTGTTCCTGGACAGGAGAAAAACATTCTGAACCCAAAAAGAGCATGTATCAAGTTAGGGGAATCTGCCTCTGCTCACTTTCTTGGAAAGAGTATCCAAGCAGACCAGCTAGGAGCTGGTGGAGAAGTAGCATCATGGTTTTTTCCACTTAGGAAATCATCTACGGTGACCTTTCCCATATGAGTATGGAGCTCATCGAGGTGTGTGTCTGCCTTCTGGATTGCCAATAAGTCCTTGAACCCAGGGAACCTCAGCGATGGTTGGTTGCTGCCTGCCAGCCTGTCTGACCCTTCCTTTTAGGTTACTGGAGAAATATAAGCTGACCTGAGAAAGGAGAGTGCAGAACCTAAAGGGAAATGGGAGCCCCAGAGAGGCAGGAGGTTTGATGGACCAAAAGAATCGAGTGGCAGAGCTATTGGGAACCATGTCAGAAAAACAAGTCAGGCTAAGGACAGTAGTTGGGACAGACTACGATTCTAGGGCATCTTAACAGTGGCAGTAAATGGCATTGTAAATGGCAGTAACATCCACCAAATGCAAAGGGGCTACTTTTCTATCTTCAGAGGCAGCAAAGAAGTTGGGAAGGACTGGGTAAATTAGGGAAGCTACATTCTATTCTGCTGTCTACCTTGAGGAGAGAGGATTCCCCAAAACAGAGTGGGAAGTGGTAGCTCTGGTGAAGAGGAAAGCAGATTGAGTTCCTGGGGCCCGGAAGAAGGAAGAAAAGACAGAAACCTGGGCATCGTCTCGAAATTAATTTTTTTTTTTTTGCAATCACATGCATGAGTTGCTATGTCCAGAGCAAGGTCTGGATGCTGATCTGGGTGAAGAAATACTCTTTTTACCAACTTAAACAGGGCTGCACAGACAGTTGTACAGTTAGTGCAGTTTGCTCACTGCTCAGAAGCATCCAGCTGAGGAAAAGTGGGGCTGCTTGCTCCTCCCACCAAGCACTACCCTCTCAGGACAGCAGCCTCCCAGAGGAGAAGTCTTCTTCTGAGTCCCCAAAGACCCTGTTTAGGATACAGCAGCCATGAGCATATGGCAGGCTGGTCTAGGGAAAGAGGAAGGTTTAGGAGTCAGGTACTCTGCCACTTACTCAGGAGCCCACACTAGTCACTCGCCACCCTGATCTTGCAGGAGTGTTAATGAATTA
>JAQZBX010077218.1:0-14308 GCA_029593785.1 Cabassous unicinctus | reverse complement strand
TAAAGGTTTTGACTTGTTTTTGGTACATTCAAGGAGCAGTTATTTGGTAAGTATAAGGTATGGTTTAGACTATTATGGTCTGACATCATTACTGGACAAGCAGTATGTTCATTGACTTGAGTATCTCCTAACGAAGATGTTGAGGAGCTAAAAGTCTGCAAGGGCCTTTTTTCCACCCCACCCCCTCCTGACACTAAAAGTTGAGGAAGTTCATCACCTCAAGTAAAGCTAGAAGAAGCTATGAAAGAGATAAGTATTGGAACAAAAAGAGGAAAGAACAGATGTTGGATCTCTTTGTTTTAGTGATTTTTTGTGTAATGAAAGGAGTTCTATAAGTTACTTCAGTTAGGTGGGACTTGTGATTGCCCCTTCATTACGATGAATTGGGCTGTTGTTAGGCTTTCTCACAAGGAAATATGACATGCTATCCAAAATCTCCTTCTCTTTCATGACCAATGCCACTGACAATCAGACCCACCTTTGATACAGTAGTTTTAACTGCATGTAGTAGCTGCTATTTGGCCTTTCTGGACTTATGGAGAATTCACAGGACTGACATTTCAAACCAATAATGTTTTTGAAACATTCTCATGCTCATGTTAAACAATAGCAGTTAGAGATGTATTCTGAGTAGAATTTTAAATCTGAGGAATATGTTATGCATGAAAATTTGACTTTTGTGCAGTGGCATCAATAATTTCCTCTAGGACTGGTGCATTCATATTAGAGTTCACTGGGCCAAATAGACTTAATTATGAGGTGAAAGAACACTCTGTAATTTTATTTGCATTCATGCCAGTGGCAGAATAGGAAATTCAAATTATGGGAAGAAATGTTGGACCACCCACAATAATATTGTGATGAAAGTGAAACTAAGATGTGTTAAAATAGCAAATGTGCAAAAAGAATTCACCTGATGCTCACTCTCTAAACTTTTATCCATGAGGGAATTGACAGATAAAAATATTTCCCAAATATTTTAAAGGAAATATCTGACTTTAGTAAACTCCTTAAAAATGTTTGTAATAAAAATGCATGTGTGATTATCCTTAGGATTATTAGGGAATTAAAAAAAATAATATTGGTGGTCATGAATGCATTTAGGACATAATGCTGTTGACATGTAGCACATTATCTCTTTAAGGAACAGGAGTGGTTATATATATTTCTTAGTAATGGCTGGTATTTACTGAGTAGTTACAAATTAGCAGATACTGCTTTAAGTGCTTCACAGGTATCAACTTATTCAATCTTCCAACAAGAATATGAAGTAGGTACTATTATTATTGCCATTTTACTAATGAGGAAAGTGAAGCACAGAGAGGTCAAGCAGCCTGCTTTAGGTCACACAGCTAGTAAGTGGTGGAGTTGGCCTGTGCTCTTAAAGAACAAAAATATACTCCCCTGGTGATTGCAGTTGGGAGTATACTTTTTGTAGCATACAACCTCCACTTTCAGATTTATTCAAAAGACAAGAGCACAACCTGGAGATAAAGACATTTCCAAAAGATTCTGTCATTTGTATATCTGCCTCAAAGGCAGGAAGGTTATGCTTCAACAATGACTTCAGTTTCATTACTGCAGAATTCAGAAAATTGTATCTTAGCATTCACTGATTAAAGTCATGATTTGTGTTTTAATTGATTAGCTGGTTTATATGCTTAAAATTCAATATTGATATTTACAAGTGGGAATACTGGATTTGATTAATTGCTGAATTTAAATCGGCCCAGAGTACTTCTGATTCTGTAATCAGCATTGCTGATTTAATAATCAAGTATTCCTGTTTCTCAGATAATGACCTTAGATACCAAAAATGACAATTTGAAGATTGACACATTTATTTTCATTTGAAATGTAAACTTATTCCAAGGGGTTATACCCCCTTGTCTGCTTCTCTCTTCCTTCTTTCATTGCCTTCACCAACATTTTCTTAAGTGCATGGCTGGGTTTGTGCTAAGTGATATGAGTACAATGATGAACAAGGTTGTGGCCTTTCCCCATACTGAAGTTCTGTGAGACTTCCAATGTGTCATATTTCCCTAAACAATTTTTTTTTAGGAGGTACAGGGGATTGAACCCAGGACCTTGTACATGGGAAGCAGGTACTCAATCACTTGAACTATGTCTGTTCCCCCTATTGTTTTTTTTTTTTCTGAGTTGGATTGAAAATGTTTTACAGAAGCATCCAAAATTTTCTCATTCTGTATAACCACTTATACAACCATACATCCAAGTTTTATTAATTTAGAAAAATTGTGGGTATACAAGTTTAAACTAATAAAAAGTATGAATTAGAAAATGTTTTATTTACTGTATGCTTATTGCATGTAGTGACCCCATGTACTGGCCCATCCTGTTCCTAGCTGGAGGTCTTCAGGTATATGAAAATTTCAAGTAAGCACATTCATTGCTTGCTTAGCCAGTAGTTACCTACTGAGCACCTACTATGGGCCAGGCCCAGGCAGAGTTCTGGATCACAACAGTGAGCAAGTCGCAGCACCTGCTCTTCTGGACTTGTGGAGGTGGTTGTGTACTGCAGGGCTCACTGAGATTATTGTCTGAAGTTGGTTACAATTTTCTTTCACCAGCTGTCATTTTGTTAGGAAGGCATTTAGTCTCGTTCAGATTGACTGACTGAAAATTCAGAATTAGTGATTTTTAGTGGATCCAAAATTTTTATTTTTAAATGTGACTTTGTAGCAATTTTTATTTTTAAGGAGATAAGTATATGCGTTTTGTTTTTTTTTAAATGAAGAACTGCAGCCCAAATCAGAAAAATATAGTGGGTTATCTTTATAGTTTAGTTCCTGTGCTTTGAGTTGATATAGTTGGAATTTTTGTAAATAAATAGCTTTTTAAATAAATAATATTTTTGAACTCACTTCATTTTCTTGCATTCTGTGGTCAGACTTGTTAAAGGGATTGCAACTTTTAAGTATGTAAGCGCAGACAAAATGATGGATAACGAGTTTCCCATGACGAACTGTACTAATTCCACATTGTAGAAATTATCATATATGCTTAAAGAAAAGCTGGTTTCAAGTCCCAATGCAGTCAGATCAGCTTTTCACTGGACTCAAGCTCCATGCAGCCTTCTCTCATTCACAGAGGTATCCCTAGTGTCCAGCCCCAGTGATAGCAAGTAGTATAGAAATTTAATGAACTAGTAAATATTTGTTGAATAAATGGTCCTTTTTCTCATATTGAATGACCTGACACATGGAAACATTGGGTTTGCTCTTCTTTATTGATACTGGCATGCAAAACTAACAGTAATTAGCAGATGATTTATTGGATGCTTATTTTGTGCCAGTGATTTGTTAGTTATTTCTTATTCTGCGATTCTACAAGACTTTGTTATCTTCATTTTACAGATAAATAACATTCCTAATAATTGGCAGCACCAAGATTAGACCACACCTCTCCCTGGTATCAAAGCCCCTGCCTTGTCCACATGCCATGTGGCTTTACTCTTCAGGGAAGGCAAGGTGGTGGATCCAGCGAGGGCTTAATTTGAAAGAGCATTGTGCACGCATAGCCAGAGGCCATTCCAGCATGGGATGGTTGCTGTTTGGTTCCACTCCTTCAATTGTCCTACATGCTTCTACTTGTTTCTGGCATTGCCACAAAAAGAAGTAGGGCCCTTGACTAATGCAAACTGGATGTAAAATGATTTCGCATATAGACATTGGATTTATATTAAAAAAACACAAAACCTCCCAGTGTATCTGTCATATACAGATGAGTAGCTATGATTCTTGAGGGCTTTGAACAGTGGCTGTTGACAGTTAAGATGAGCTTGGCTGTAAGTAAGAAGGGCATAAAACAGGGGCTCTTAACAAGGGGTCCGTGAGCTTGAATTGAAATTCAAAAAAACATTATTCTTGTGGGGACGTATTGGTGCAGGTGTGATATATTTATTAAATAATACAAAGTATAGTGTGGACTTAGTAAGAGGGTCCATGGTTTTCACCTAACTAGCAAAGGAGTCCGTGGAACAAAAAAGGTTAAGAACTCCTGGCATAAAAGAAAGTCCTTTCCAACACAGCTGTGATGGATGGCATCATGGTCAACAACAAATATTAATGTCTTTAGGAAGTACGTTTTACATGAGTCACCCCCATTCTGAAGTTCATTCACCCCAAGATTATCTTCCTTCACTCTCATAGCATCACTAGGCCTTTAAGGAAGATCTCTGATGATCTGGCAGTTTGACGGCATTCTGCCCAAACCATCTTGGGCTGATCTTGACATTAACTCAGTCTAGTCATGAGAAGCTGGTGTGGCTCACCAATTTCAGATATTTTGTCAAGTAAGGTATGTTCATTGATGTTCACTGATGTTCATCAAAAAGCACACTCTTTGAGCTGCCTCTGCTCCGTCTTCATAGAAATAATGAATGCCCCCCACCCCCCAAAAATGTTTTGGATTGAAATGGAGGACATATGGGAGAGTTCTCATGAGCAGATTTATTCCAAGGTTCTGGAGTCACCCAGGGTATTATCTAGAGAGTGGGTTTTATTTAGAAACTGCTGAACTATAAAGATCTACTTAAAATGGGAAGTAGCAAGAATGAGCTTTCTTTTGGATCCTGAAAGACTTGGGTTCAAATTCTGATTCTGCAGCTTTCTAGCTGAATGTACATGGGGAAAGAAACCCAACAACTTAATTTCTCTGAGCTTTAGTTTCCTTCAGTTGAGAAATGGGGCCTAATAATACCTACCTTGCATGTTTGTTGAAAGGCTGTATCTCTGCTCAATACTCCCATTCACTGAAAGCAAAGAGGAGACTTCAGCCAAAATGGCATTTGTTTGTGAGGAATAACAAAGAGAACTTATATTTATTTGACATCCACTGAGCTGGGTGCTTTGACAGGTCTGCTGCACAATTTGTCTCATTTAACCTCTACCTTATAGTGGAAAGAATGTTCTTTGGCACTTAGGATTGAATCCTGGCCTTGCAACTTCCAGGGTGTTGGGGGGATAGAAAAAATGCTGTGCCTATTGCCAAGAGCAGGCTTTGAAGAGGGAGAGGGAGGCTTGGCTTTTAGAAACTAGAGCTCTCTTCTGGAGATGGGAAGGACAGGTAGATTCCCCAGCTTCCAAAGTTCTCCAATTATGCTTCCTGCAAAAATAATGGGAAAATATTAATATGGTAGCTCTATTTTGAGAGTTAAGATTTCCTTTGGTCATATGGGAATGTAAATATTACTTCTGTAGGAAAAATATATAGAAAAAAACATAAATGAACTTTTGTACATAACTTTTCCATAAGAAGGTAACTGCAGATTAAAATTTCAGAGTTTTATTTCTTATTCAAAGACTATTCAGAGGAAAGAAAAGAAGAAGTGGTTTATGATATGAGACCTTCTTGTGATAGTAAAAATTAAATTTCTTGACATCAGACCCAGCTCTTAAATCTGATAGGCAGCTACCCAGATCATAAGTGGTTTTGTAAATGTGTTTTATGTGCTTTAGTTTGCAACACATTAAGTGACACTGCCAGCTTAATTACCATAAAAGCTTTACAGACCGTCGCTGGCATGCTAGGCTAGGTTTCTAAAATGTTCTATGGCATAATGAGAGCTTATCTAATGTAACAATTTAAAATATTGTTCAGAAACTAGTGGTGATTCTGAAGTAAGAGGTGACAAGATGGTATGTAACACTTGGTTAACAATAAAAATGGTTTTTTAAAGTTTGGGACAGCTTCGTGAACTAGGGTAAAAGAATCTACTTAGTCATGGTCCCTCTTTTGTATGTCACATTTAAAAACCAGCTTCATGAAGAATTTGAGCAAATAAAGAAGCTGTAAGGTATCCCAGTGTGAATGGTTGTCATCGGCTTAGACCATTGTGCTACCTGGGGGCCCAGACAGATGTGAGCTGAAAAACGGAATACTTTTGAGAATGCTCTGGTATTTTGGCAGTGGGATTTGAGGCTGGCTCCATCACAGCATGGTTGACTGAATGTCAGCTCTGTGCCTAGAGTTTAAGTGGTTATGACATAGTGTGCACTTTGCTTAATAGGTAAAAATACCGTTTTTCTTTCTTCTTCTTGGCCTTTTATATATTTGTGTAGGGCTCTGGAGAAGTCACACCGTTCACTTTTACCTCAGTTTGTCTTGCATGACATAGGAAGAACCAGAGACCTGAAGAAATTTCTTGTTCCGGGTCCCATCCAACTTGTGACAGGGTTAGAATCATCTGCTGCCTGTGCTTCCAGCCGGTGTTTAACCTACACTTGGGGGAGACAGGGACGTGCCTGGGGCGAAATGCCATGACCATGTTCACTGATGCCCCTGATTGTTGAGCGGGTTCTTCTTTGACAAGGACGGGGGGCAGTCTAGGGAGGAAGACTGTCCTCAAATTCAGGAAGCAGATTCTGACAGACCAAGGACCGTCCTAGGACACTGAGGAGGTTAGCATGTGTTCTTGCTGGACTTTATCTTTCTGCTACTCAGTCTTTTCAACTGCAGCTACTAGAAGCAATAAGAATCCTAGTGTTCAGCTAGCATGTAACAGAGATCTCAAAATAATTCTTTTTAGACAAAACGGCTTCCCTCTATTCCAGCTTTTAAAAGCTCAGGCTAATGATCTGTTAACCATTGTTGCTGTTGTTTTTAATGACTTTGCAATGAAGGAAAGGTAACTAACATTTAGTGAGACTCTAACTGCATTGTGTTAGGAGGTTTTACCTTTACAATAATTTCGATAATTAAAGAAGATATTTTCCTTTATGCAGATGTAAAAGCAGTTTTAGGAGGTTGTGTAACTTACTCAATATCTTGGAGCTGGGACAGGGTGGTGCAGGGATTCAGACATCCCTAGTGTTCTAATATCTTGCCTCCCAAAGGGTGACTGAGGACCAGCTGTAGGAGCCCAGCCCAGACCTACTGTCTTCGTTTCCACGGGATGCCACAACAAAGTATCACAAACCAGGTCGCTTAAAAGAACAGAAATGTATTGTCCTGCCATTCCAGAGACTAGAAATCTGGAACCAAGGTGTTGGCAGGGCCATGTTCCCCCTGAAACATAGGGGGGAAATCCTTCCTTGCCTCTTCTAGCTTCTGGTGTTTGCCGGCAATCCTTGGCTTTCCTTGTCTTGTAGATACATTCCTCCAATCTGCCTGCATTTCCACATGGCCTGCTTTCTTGTCTCCATCTTCATGTGACATTCTTCCCCATGGTGTCCACATTTCCTCTTATAAAGGCACCAGTCATTTTGGATTAGGGCCCACCCTAATCCAATTTGGACTCATCTTAACTATTCACATCATCGAAGACGTACTGGGGGTTAGGACATAACATATCTTTTTGGGGGACACAATTCAACCCATAACACCTACTGGACCAAAGTCTACATTTTAACAAGATCCAAATGGGACCTGATAGCAGCTTAAAGTTTGAGAAACACTGCTCTACAAGAAGTTCAGATAAACTGGAGACTGCCGTAGATAAGGAGAAGGGTCAAAGGCACTTACTTGCTTCCTATTGGCACTGTTTGGGTGTGACATTGGGCATCTGCTCTTGTAGCTTTGAGTGAATCAGTGGATAGGAGAAGATGAAGAAGAGAAGTGTTGGGCTGATGGAGACCTACAGACTGCATTTTTGGGGTATAGGAATGCCACCATGACTATCATTATCAATAACAGACATCTACTAAGCCCCTTTTTCTTTGAGGGTAGCTCTCAGTTGATGAAATGGTTTAGAAGGCCTCCGTTTGCTACAAGAGACATTTGTCAGGAGAAAATGTGAGCCTAAGTAAGAATTTCTTGGACTACATTTTAACACCTGGGGACAGCACTAGAAAGGCAGGAAAATCATTGTTAATTAAATGTTTAATGTTTTTTATATCCACCACAGTAATTTGGATTTGAATTTATAATGTAGGAGAACTGTATTTTGTGATGTAGATACAATTTATGAAGCATTAGGGACCTTTGTGTAATCAATGTGTGCAATGTATGATGCCCATATTATAGATTTTGAAGCATAGCTTTAGTCTTTACGTGATTATAAAGATTTATGGTTATTTTATCTTTGCTTTTATGACATTTTTGTGACAGCTGTAATACTGAATCCTTGACAGCCAAAAGTAATATCCCAGTGGGAAAACATGATTTGCTTTATGAGCATTCACCTTATCAAATGATTTTAAGGAATTTAACTTGTCAAAAAAGGAGATACTGCCCACACAACACTTTCATTTTAACATTCATTCTTTTGTTCAGCTAATTCTGTAGAATTCTTACTATGTGCTAGATGCATCCATTGCTAGTCTTAAAAATGCAACAATATTCACCAGTCCTGAAACTGATTTGGTGTAATATCATTCACAGTTCTAGAGTTTACCCGTCAAGGTTAGATTTCTTAGTCTAGGTTTTGATACTGAAATACAATATCATAATAACTTAAATTTGTGGAGTGCTCTATGCTTCCAGCATGTTTCTATATGTACCATTTTACCTGATTCTCACATGAGTTAGGTTTTAGCACAACCACTTTAAGGAAGGATGGATGAGTCAGTTGGCCTTATTTTTACCCTTTGCATCCCAAAAATATATTTATTTATATTCATAGCTAAGGAAAGGCCATATTATTGCTCTGAACTCTCATGGCTGTCATTATTTATACAATCTAGTTGGCAACTAGTCATCTTCCTTTTTGTGATAACTAGTGTCGCTTTTTATCTTAATAGGCATTTAAACTTACATTTAAAATTTTACAAATTTCAGTTTTATCTTTCCTTGTAGCCTATGAAAATCTGATATATTTCTTCTATTTCTTATACTACCTGACACATTGTAGGTCCTCAGTAAATACATCCAGTTGAATCTAAGCAGGAAAAAGGAGAATGATTTGCATCCAACCCTCGTTTATTTCATTCCTGGGCAGTGTTTATTTCTCTAGGCCAGTCAAGGTTTGGGCTGCTCTCTCTTTTCCAGGGCCTTGCCTTAAGCCATTCAATGTCCAGCAGACCATGGTGCAATGAAGAGGATTTTTGGAGCCCAGTACACTCGGTTTTGCCAAATGTTCACTGCTCTGATAAATCATCTATTGGCTAAGCTAACTTTAGGGAATTATCTATGGACTTTAATTCTATTTGCTGTCCCCATCTGGTTGCCATGGATACTCTCTCTGTGGCAGAAGGTTGGCCACCAGGCACTGGTTTATGATGTTGCCCATGGTAACAGTCTCTCAGTGGGCAGCAGAAGGAATGGGGATGGGACGTGAGTACCAGGTACTCACAGGGAGGGCAAGGGCTTTGGAGGGACCCAGCAGAGGCTATGGGTGACCGTCTAGTCCTGTAGTCAGACAGGGTGGAATGTGGAGGGAACCTGTGGTGACGGGAGATGGTTTTGTTGCAAGCGGGTAATTGGTGGTGGAGAGGTTCATTAAGGGCACGGGTGCTCTTTTGGCTGGAGATCACCCATGTTGTGATGGGGGTTCTGGCAGCAGGTAATCTGCAGCCATCCAGGTAGGTTGGCATTTGGGATTGGTTCTCTTATTAAATAGATCATGGTCAAGAGTCAAGGGCAGCCTTGAATTAGCTTGGGCTCTTAGCCAGGAGTGAAGGGAGGAAGCAGAACCTCAGGATTGCCAGGAAAGAAGGTGGGGCTAAGGCACAGCTGCCACTGAGGCTTGTGGTCAGAGTTAGTCAGAAGCTGTGAGATGGTATAGAAGCAAGAGTACTGATGTGGAAAAGGAAAATTCTGAGCGCTAGGCTCTGTTCTTCCACATATTGACCTTGCATCTTATAGAATTATTTTGCTTCTCTAGGTCCCTGTTTCCTCATTTGTGAAAAGAGTAGGATGGCTTGATGGACATTTTCCAAACTATGACCTGCATCGTGTTGTCCTTTTCAAAAAGCACTCTGTGTTAAACTAATTTTAGAAATTCTGCCTAGTGTACCTCCTCCCAGCCTTGCCAAGAGTTACAATGCTCATCATTATTTTAAAGTCACAGTGATGAACCCTGGTTGACTTTATTTAGTGTGACAGTTTTAAATTCTTTTATGAATCTCTCCCCCCCCCCAAAGACTGTTTTTTTACCTAATCCATTCCTGTGGGTGTGAAACCCTTTTGACTGGACTACATCTGTGAGACGTGACTCAGGTTGAGTGTCCACCCACTTGCTGGGTCTGATATAAACTGAGACACAGAAAAAGGGAGACAGAGAGGAAAAGGAGGCTGCCATATTTGATCCTGAAATGAGAGAGAAAGGACTCCAGGTTCACCCACAGCTGAGCTCAAGGAGAGAAGCCCCGAGAGGCTCAAAGAGCTGAGGCCAAGGGAGAGATAAGCCATAAGCCTGATAGCTCACAACTGAACTCGGGAAGTTAGCTCACAGCTGAACTGAGAGAGGAGGCCCAGAAAGAGACAAGCCCTATGCCTGGTTGCCCACATCTGAGCTCTGGGAGATGGTAGATTCTGGAGGGGAAGGCAGAGATCTGTGGCCATCTTTGCCATGTGTCAGGACACCAGCATCAACAGTAGCTGACCTTGGTGAGAAAGCATCTCTGATGGTGCCTTGATTTGGACATTTCATGGCCTCAGAACTGTAAGCTTTTACCCAAATAAATTTCCCATTATAAAAGCCAACCCATTTCTGGTACTTTGCATTGGCAGCCCTGTGGCAGACTAAGACATATGGCCTAGTGGTTTTCAGAATTATTAGCCATGGAACATCTTTTCACCAGAGCAGCTGTTGACATGGTGAGGGAATCTAATGTTAAGAAGAACACAGCTTGGGAAAGACGGGACTGAATGATTTCCTAGTTCTCTAACGAGCCTATCCTTATGTGTGTCTATCATTTCAGTTATCAGGCTGCTAATGCACAAGTGGCCTCTCTGGCTGGGTGGCCACAGGTGGTCTCTTTCCTTCCCACAACTTTAATTTGGTATTTCCTTCTCCCTTTTCTCTTGGAAGTTATAGTGTAGACTCTACTGCTGTTTTGGGGTTTCCTGACCCCCAGCTCTGGGGACCTGGTCCCTGATTCCCAGAGCATCGCATGGGGAAGGGGTGTGGCTAGTGCCTGGAATCCATGCCCTGCCCACAAACCTCAGTGATAGGCTTAAAGTTAGCCTCCCAGATCTGCTTCTGTCCCCTTACTGGCTTACTAGCCCTCTTCTTCCTCCCAGCCATTGTACTTCAGCTGTCACAGGCTTCTGGAAAACCGACCCCCAGGTAGAGCTTTGTGTCTGCCACCCTGAAAGTGTTTTCCTTTTTCTAAACAACTGATTTACAAATAAACTTTTGGAATTCTGCCCACCTACTCCACCTCCCATGGGGTTGGCTGAGGTAATTCCTTAAGCACAATCTGTTGAAACATTTTGTAATTAAGAGTCGGAAAAAATACTAATTGTTTTTTCAGACAGCATTTTGCATAAATAAGAACAGCTTGCCTTTTTTTTCTAGCAGCCTTTTGGGAATGGGAACATTTCAAAAAATAAACTTGGTGGAAACAAAAGTGACTGTTTTTTGGTAGCTGAATCAAGTTAAGACTGAAAATATTTACCCAAATAGCGAGCATTCATGCAGTTTATACCATGTGTCTAACATTGTGCCAGGCACTGTGGGGTGTCAGCCAAGCTCCTGCCCTCAGGAAGCATATGCAAACCTCGAACTGATGAAGTAAGACCACCATATGTGATAAATTAGGATAGAATTCAGTGTTGATCTTTGTAGTATTTCATTTTGTTAAGGGAAAGTTTGGTATGAATTTTTGACGGGAGTTGTCATTGCAGGCTGGCTTAGTCAGGGGAGGCTCTGCTGAGATGAGAGAGGTGCCCGGGGGCCAGCTCTTGAAAGACAGGCAGGGTTAGTATATTTTGCAAAGAAAAGGGATAATGTTGAGATGGACAAAAGCATAAACAAATCAGGCCCTCTCAAACAAAATATTTTTGAAATCCTGCTGTGTGCTAAGTAGTACATTTTGTACCAAAGGATGATAATGAGAGCTCCCTCTATGAGATGGCAAATGTATGTGTAGAACCAGAAAGAATTGAGTATTCGTGTAAATTGTGTAACCGTAGATTGAAAGAACAAGGAATACCAACCTCTGTGCTTAGTTTTAAGTTGGAACTTGGAGAATATTGGCTTGGCGGGACTGTGCAGACCAGCCAGAAGGGTCAGCTCAGTGGTGGCCTTTGTGTTGGGAGTCTTGGGTCCAGATATCGTGGATGGATGTAATGTAAAGGTTGACTCTGAGATGTATTTGTTCAAAGAACTTAGATAAGGTTTGGATCTGTTGACAGCTAATGAGATTAAACATTTCCAATAAAATGTTGGCCATCTTCATTTGGAATCATCCTAAGAACTGCCCATATGCCAAATTTGGTTTCTATTTCCTTTAACCTTTAACTTCTGCTTGGATACACTGGGCTCATACAGTTCTCCGACAGCCTGCTCTTGAATGTCAGGGCCAAAACCAATCTGATCCCATCTTGGAAATTTTTTTGCTTTTATATAGTTAGACAAAGTCTCAGAATTTTAGTTCTGCCTTAGACTGGGTCTGAGGTCCCACACAAAGAACCTTTGTCCATGCTGACTGAATATGAAGGTCAGTCTGTTGACTCACCTGGGTCAGCTAGTTTTATTTCTGACTTTGTTGTTATTTACAAAAATTGGCAGGCTATCGATGAAACTGAGTGGTCAGTTCTGTTGAAGCAGCTGAACTGGTTTGCGTGTGTAGATGTGATCTTAGTACTTAACTTGGAAGAGTCACTTAATTTTGCTGGATCCCATCTGCCTTATCTGATGATGCTATTGTGAAGATTTAAAAAAAAAAGTGTTGAGAAAGCACGTAGTAAGTGGAAGTTCTGCTAAATATACTCTTTAGACGTTTTATTTCAGTAACAGACATGTAGTGGGCTGTCCATAAGCGTTTGCTGAATAAATGCGTGGATGAAGATTTCCACTCCTGGTTCAGGCAGTTATTCACACTATGGGAAAATGTCGCTTTTCTATGGTAAACAGACATCGTTGGCACTCATTAAATAGAAAGTACTAATAGTTGTCACAAAGATTTAAAAATTGTCTTATTCTTTTATGTGTCTTATCATCCATGGCTGGAAAAATATTCCTAACTAGAGTTCAAATGGACTTTCTATTCATAGAGCAAATTTTAGCTTCCCATAATGGAGAATTTACCAAGGCTATCTCTTGTCATAAGAGATGCATATAGTAAATGGAAGATGGTAAAGTGGAAGATTTTTCTTTTCCTGTTATTAAAAGCCTATGTTTCTTATATCTAAGTCAATTCAGCAAAGACTTGCAGGTGCCAATTATTTAAGATGTTCCTTCCAAGCAGAAAATCTTAATTAAAATATATAGTTGCTATGGTTTCCTAGCCATCCATTTAAGCAATTTATCTATAAAGATATTTTCACAAAATAAATTGCACATTAATTAGAGATTCACTTTTTCTATTAAGGAGCATACCTACGCCAATGTGTAGCAGTCCAAAAGTCTAAGCAACATTGTGGGTATAACATTTCTCCTAAATTCTCTCTCTAAATGAAGCATTATGCCATTTTTCATAAATGTAATATATAAACTAAGGTTGTCTATCTTGACTTGCAAGGTTAAGTGGAAAGTTAAATACTTAGCAAGGCAACCCAGTTCATCTGTCCCCAGACTCTTCTTTTTCCTTATTAAAAGGAAAATTTACCTGAAATATTGCAGTTGTGCTCATAATTGGAAATGAGTTTTTCCAAAGGGACTTGAAAAGGGTGTTTTCCCAAAATTCTTCTGCAGAGTAGTTTGACTGATACTCTTGAATAATCTTTGGAGTTTAAACTTTTAAAAATCTCTAACTCAGTTTAGAAAAAAGAATTAAAATAATTTTTTAAACTCCATGTCTTTTATGGCTCTGCTTGTCTGTCACTATGTAATCTCCATTTCCTGCTTGCTTTCTCCACACCACCATCTTCAAGTCCCAGTGCCCTTAAGATGTGAAGTCGAGGACTTATCCATGACAACTTTACACTTTCTTTGACTAGCCAGATTACCACAAAGTTTCTAAAATCCAATCTATCTTCTTTATTCTTATAATGAAGGCTGATGACTGCTGTGAACTTCATCTACTGAAATACTTTCCTCTGGCATTTTTGTGTAGTCAGGCAAAAGTTCTACAGCCAAAATAATCCTCCTAATCTCTGACTATCAATACATCACTCCCTATAGATATTCATAGATTTTAAGAACTGGAAGGGATTTCATGACCCCAATCTGCCATCTGGTCTGAGACAGAAGCAGGACTTTGATGTATAACATTCTTCTTTCTAACTGTGCTCTCTATTA
>JAQZBX010077217.1:0-14309 GCA_029593785.1 Cabassous unicinctus | reverse complement strand
ACTGATATGCATATTGGTTTTTCTGGTTATCCTTGAAAGACTATTTAGTTTATCTATCACTTTTATTGATTTGTGATCCCATCCTACATGATGTGGGCAAAGTGAACATTAAACAGATTTTTTAAAGCTGTTCAGAAAGGCTTTATTATAAAATTATGAACTGAAACAGATATTATATTGAAAGAGAATGTTAATTTTAAAAGGGATTGTAAGTTAGGTTAAATTTAATATCATCAATGATAAGAAAGAAATAATATGGCACAAACACATGTAAAGGAAAATAATTAGTCTGATGTTATGGAAAAGAATATTAAAAAATTGTAATTACTATATTCCCCATAAAATACTTGGACATTATAATCTCCAGGAGTGAAACAATTTTTGTTTTATCATGCAATTTCCACTTAGGCAATCACTCTTTCTGAGTAAAAATATTCTCTTTGGAAATTATACACACATCTTTTGCCAAAATTACCACACATAACAATATCTCTAGGAAAAACATAGTATTTCCAACCAGCGATCCAGAGAACAATGTAATCCAAGGGTTGGGGAAGAAATTAGAATAAAATAAGATAGAATTCAGATCTCAATGAAAATCCAACATTATCAAAGGTCACCTGACTCCAGATACATTCCAGCTTAGGGCAAAGGATAAGCTTTCCATGTAACATGAAATCGAGGTTTTGCACTGGATTCCAAAAGGACTCCCAGGGTTGGAGCCTGACACACTAAAATCATGGTCATCCTGCCATTGCTAACCCAAGAAAAATGGCCAGGAAGCGGTTGCTAAAAACTAGCCAAGCTTGTCTTCTTTCTGCTGCTCCAATGCAGGGACCTCAGCTGGGTGCAGCACAAATAATTCTGCAGACTAATTATTTGGAGCTTGGCGGCATGGAGAATGGGCAGTTTGGAAAAGACAGCTGCAGGAGAGAAGGCTCTGTTAAAAATAGAAAAGAAATAGGAGAACAATGGAATCCTGGAAGAAAGAAACCAAGCTCTAATTCTCTTTTGCAGTTTGGTGCAGTGCTGGTTGAAAATTAGGAGTGAAAGAAAATATCTACTAGCCTGCTCAGGGCTATGTGGAAAGACTTAAAACACAAGAGTCCTCAATACAGACACACCAGATACAACCAACTGTCCACACAAGTTGAAGGTAGTGTATGAAAATATATTTTAAACACAAAGTATGGTCACTGGCTGCTTGAAATCATGCCATGATTTTTATCATTATCTGTAAGAAATATTCCGCTGCAAGTGGTGTGATGCTGGAGGAAAGTGGTTTGAGTATTCTGACCGACTGCATAAAAGTTTTTTTTTAGTTCACAGGTGCTGTAACAAAATATATATTAAGAAAAAAAAGAATGAGACCAATTGGAAGTGAAAATTAGATATAATTCAGATTAGGATGATGATATTCCTTCATACACCCATTTGGTGTATTTAAAATTAAGGGAAAAAATTTAAGTCCTCCATAAATTACAGATTTTAAAAGAATGGTTAATTAAATATTTTGGTCAAAAAATAAATCTTTATTTTAACAGAAAGAATTTTTCCACTACCCTGTCAAGGCTAATTGGAAATGAAAGGTTTTATCCCTTAGAAATAGAAAATTCTTTAAAAATAAGAGGATTCAAGGAGAAGAGTTCCTGTGGCATGCATGTTTTACAAAAATTTTTGGAATAGATATTCTTCCTAGTATTAATTTAAGTAATATTATACTACTGTAACTTGAAGAAGAATAATGGGAAGACAAGAAATGCTTCTCAGTGATTCTACCATTTTTTAATATCCACAATTTTACATTGATAATTCAGAGGAGATCATTTTACATGACTTTACAATTGTGTTCTGAGTGATCAGAAACTCTGGGATTTTTATCAATGAAATCATTTCTGATTTTCTGGATATCATTGGGTTGTTCTTCAGTACAGAGAGATTGGGTTGCAGGTTCCATATATAAATAACTGCTCTTATGGCTTATTGTAATTTTTAGAAAGTATTGCAAATAAAATCAAACTCATTCTAACAAATTAACAGAATCCACATATACACAACTGAAAACACAAGAACTGAAAGTACAAACAGCTCCCAAAATTCAAATTTCTCCTATGGCTTGGGAGCATCCCTGACAACACCCAGAAGAGAAAAAGGCACTGGTACAGTCCACAAATTGACAAAGAGTGACTTAATTGTTTATAAGTTATCATTGGGGTGATGAAAGGATCATAAAATTCAAGGACTGAAACCATCAAGCAGAGTGTACCACCCTCCATTTTATGCACTCGTGATTATACCTTCCCACAATGAAGAAAAACAAAAGGCAGAAAAATTTAGAGAAACAAGTAATTCCAAAACTTCATGTTTGACTCTCACCACCTCTTTCTCTTAATATATACTTTGAGTGATGCATACCAATCACACATGTACATACATAAACTTGAAGTCTAGAGAAGAAATCACAACCTTAGAAAATAAAGTTGCATTACACCTGACAGTGGTCCCATACACACATCTCTGTCAGAAACGTGAATTGTGATTCATTTTCAAAAATTGGCCATAGCATCTTTGAAACACTACTGATACCTATTATCCATGGCTCTACTTGGGTGTACAATTCCTGACAATCCCACAATTTTTAATACAAATCGGTTTTATTGAGACATATTAACCAATATCTCTTTTATCCAATGTGTTCATTCCCTGGTTCTTAGTATATTCACAGTGGTGTGCATTCATCTCTTCAATCATTATTAAACATTTTCAACAGCTCTATAATAATTATAATAAATAAAGAAATAACAGAAGCATAAATAAGAAATTACACACCTCTCAATCCATTTGTTTATACTGCCATACATAAGTGTTTTTCTGGTTTCCTTGAATAAATTTTTTGTTTATCAATCAGTGTTATTGATATGTGATCCCATGCTACATCATGGGGAAAAAGTGAACAATGAATGGCTTTTTTAAAGTTGTTGAAAATGTCTTTATTTTAAAATTATGAACTGAAATGGATATCAGATAGAAAGAAAATGTTAATTTTAAAAAGGATTATAGGTAAATCGATAATTCAGAGGGAACGTTTTCCCTGATTTAATGCTTGTTTACTGAATGTTTAGAAGGCTCTGGATTTTGTTTCAAGGAAACCATTTCTAATATTCTGGATATCATTGGGTTGTTCTCGATTGCAGAGAGATTGTGATGCAGGTATACATATATAAATATCTACCCTTATGACATATTGTAATTTTTTAGAATGTTTTGGAAATATTATAAAACTCATTCTGACATAGAAACAGAATCCACATATAGACAATTGAAAACCGAGGAATTCAGAGTAGAATTACCTCCCAGCCTCCAAATTTTTCCTATGGATTATGAAGGTACTTGTCAGCAACAAGAAGAGATAAAGGGTCCTGTACGGTTCAAAAATTGACAAAGAGAGTATCAATTTTTTGCAGATATCATGGGGGAGAGGAATGGTTCATAAAAGTTAAGGAACTAATCCATCAAGAATGTATACTGCCCACCATTCTTTGCACTAGTGATTATAGCCTCCAAGAAAGAAGAAGCACAAAAGTAAGACCCCTTTACAGAATTATCCAATTCCAAATCTTCATATTTGTCTCTCACCACCCGCTTTCCCTTACTATATATTTTTAATGTGGCATATTATTCATTCATTAACATATACAATATTGATTTCTAGAGCATAAATCACTACTTTAAAAAATAAAGAGGCATAACACCTTACAGTGATCCCATACACACATCTCCAGCAGAAACTTGAATGGTGATTCATTTTTAAAAATTAGCCAGAGCATTTCTGAAATACAACTAATAACTATAATCCATGGCTCAAATTAGGTGTACAATTCCTGATATCCCCACGATTTTAAAAACCAATCTGTTTTATTGAGACATATTAAACCAATATCTTTATTATCCAAAGTGTTAATTCCAAGTCCTTGGTATATTCACACTGGTGTGCAATCATCTCTTCAATCATTATTAAAATTTTCCAATAGCTCTATAATAATTATAATAAATAAAGAAAAATCACACAAATAAAGAAGAAATTATTCACCCCTCATTCCATTTGTTGGCATTGACATACATAGGTGTTTTTCAGGCTCTTCTTGAACAACTTTCTTTGTTTATCTACCAGATTTATTGATATGTGATCCCATACTATATAATGTGGACATAGTGAACAATGAATGGATTTTTTAAAACTGTTGAAAAGGTCTTTATTTTAAAATTATGAACTAAAACAGATATAAGATTGAAATAAAGTGTTACTTTAAAAAGGGAGTGTACCTAAATCCATAATTATAAAAATATCTTTTTCCATGTTTTCAAGTTTTCATTTGTGTATTGGAGGATTCTCTTTATTTGTAAGAATGAGTTTGATTTTATTTCCAAAACATTCTAAAAAATTACTAAAAGCCATATGAGCAGGTATTTATTTGTGGATACATGCATCACAATCTTTCTGCACTTGAAACAGCCCAATGATGTCCAGAAAACCAGGAATGGCTTCCTTGAAACAATTTCGGAGCCTTCTAAATATTCAGTAAACAATCATGAAATCATAGAGAATGATTTCCTCTGAATTATCCATTTACTTACACTACTTTTAAAAAATTAACATTTTATTTCAATCTAATAGCCATTTCAGTTCATAATTTTAAAATAAAGACCTTTTCAGCAGTTTTTAAAAGAACATTCTTTGCTCACTTTGTCCACACAATGTAGTATTTGATCTCATTTCAATAAACCTGATAAATAAACCAAAAAAGTTTTTTAAGGATAGCCAGAAAAACACCTATGTAGGTCAGTGTCAAAAATAGATTGAGAGGTGAATAATTTTTTCTTCTTCTGATTTTTCTTTATTTATTATAATTATTATAGAGCTATGGAAAAGATATAATAATGATTGAAGAGATGGATGCACAGCACTGTGAGTAAACCAAGGACCAGGGAAGGTACACACTGAATAAAAAGGATATTGTTTTAATATGTCTCAAAAAAACTCATTTGTTTTAGAAATAGTGGGGATGTCAGTAAACGTCCACCCAAGTTGAGCAAAGGATAACTGTTCTTAGCCGTGTTTCAGAATTGCTCTGGTAAATTTTAAAAATGGATCACAATTCAAGTCTCTCCTGGAGATGGAACCAATGTAAGGTGTTATGCCCCTTGATATTCTAAGGTTTTGATTTCTGCTCTAGACTTCAATTTTATGTATGTTCATGTATGATTGATATGAAACATTAAAATATATATTAATAGAATGAGAGTCTTCAGAGACAATTTGAAGCTTTAGATTTACCTACTTATCTAAAGTCGTCAATCTTTTGTGTTTCCTCATTGTTGGAAGTTATAATTACACGTGCATAAAATGGACGGCGGTACACTGTGCTTGATGGATTAGGTCCTTGGCTTTTATGAACCATTCCTCTCCCCCACAATATCTTGCAAACATTTGAGTCACTCTCTGTCACATTGTGGACCTTGCACGTCCCTTTTCCCTCTGGATGATGGCAAGCTCCTTCATAACCCATAGGAGAAATTTGCAGGAAGGGAAATATTTTTACTCTGCGTTCCTGGGTTTTCATTTGTGTATATGTGGATTCTTTTTCTTTGTTAGAATGAATTTGATTTTATTTACAATTCTTCTAAAAATTACAATGTGTCAAAAGAGCAAGTATTAATTTATGGATACCTGCATCACAATCTCTCTGCACTTGAGAACAGCCCAATTATGTGCAAGGAATTAGGAATGTTTTCCGTCAAACAAAATCCAGAACATTCTAAACATTCAGTAAACAATCGTGAAATCTTGGGAAAAGATCTCCTCTAAATTATCGATTTACATACACTACTTTTGAAATTGACATTTTCTTTCAATCTAATATCCATTTCAGTTCATTATTTAAAAACTAAGAACTTTTCAAAAGCTTTAGAAAACCCATTCATTTTTCTCTTTTTCCTCATGATATAGTTTGGGATCACATATTTAAAAAAAACTGATAGATAAACAAAGAAGTTGTTCAAGAACAGCCAGAAAATTTCCTATGTTTATTTGTGTCAACAAATGGATTGAGAATTGATGTTATTTCCAATAATTTCTTAAAAATTACAATATGTCATAAGACCAGGAATTTATATGTCCATCTCTGCATCACAATTGCTCACACTCAAGAACAGCCCAATGATGTCCAGGAAATCAGGAATAGTTTCCTTGAAACAAATTCCGGAGCTGTCCAAACATGCAGTAAACAATCGTGAAATCACGGAAAAAGACCTTCCTTAATTACAGATTTACCTGCACTCCCCATTAGAATTAATATTATATTTCAATTTACTATCCGTTTCAGTTCATAAATTTAGACTTTTTCAACAGCTTTAAAAATCCATTCATTGTTCACTTTGTCCACATGATGTATTATGGTATCACATATTAAAAAAACTGAGAGAGAAATAAAAAAATTCGTACAACGACAGCTAGAAAAACACTTATGTTTTTCAATGTCAACAAAAATATTGTGAGGTGAATAATTTCTTCTTCAATCTTCTTGTTTTTCTTTATTTATTATAAGAATTATAGAGCTATAGGAAAGGTTTAATAATGATTGAAGAGAAGAATGCACACCACTGTGAATATACCAAGGATCAGGGACTGTACATATTGGATAAAAAAGATAGTGGTTTAGTATGTCTCAATAAAATAGATTTGTTTTAAAAATCGTGTGAAAGTCAGGAATTGTACACACAAGAGGAGACATAGATAATAGTTATTAGTCATTTTTCAGAAATGCTCTGTCCAATTTTTCAAATTAATCACAATTCAAGTTTCCGCTGGAGGTGGCGCCACTGTAATGTGTTATGCCCCTTAATTTTCTAAGGTTGTGAATTCTGCTCTAGGCTTCAAGTTTATGTATGTTCATGTATGAATGATATGCATCACTAAAATTATATATTAAGAGAAAGAGAATAATGAGAGAGAAATATGAAGTTTTGGAATTCCCCGTTTCTCTAAAGTGGTATTCCAATTTTGTCTTGATTGTTGGGGGCTGTAATCACACGTGCATAGAATGGAGGGCGATACACTCTCCTTGATGGATAAAGTCCTTGACTTTAGTAACCATTTCTCTCCCCCATGATATCTTGTAAATATTTGAGTCACTCTTTGTCACCTTGTGGACCCTACAAAACCGTTTTACTTTTCTGGGTTTTGGCAAGGTCCTTCAGAAGACATAGGTGAAATTTGGAGCCTGGGAGCTATTTGTATTCTGAGTTCCTGTGCTTTCATTTCTGTATATGTGGATTCTGTTCCTTTTTACGAAAGAGTTTGATTTTATTTCCAATTCTTTCTAAAATATTACAATATGTCATAAGTGCAGATATTTATATGTGGATAACTGCATCACAATCTCTCTGCCCTTGAGATAAGGCCAATGATGTCCAGAAAATCATGAATGGTTCCCTTGAAACAAAATCTGGTGCCTTCTAAACATTCATTAAACAATCATGAAATCATGGAAAAAGATCTCCCCAGAATTATCGATTTCCTACAGTTCCTTTTATAATTAACATTTTCTTTCAATCTAATATTCACTTCAGTCCATAATTTCAAAATAAAGAATTTGTCAACAGTTTTATAAAAGCCATTCATTGTTCACTTGTCCACAGGATGTAGTATGGGATCATATATCAATAATACTGATAGATAACCCAAAAAAGTTGATCACAGAATGCCAGAAAAATACCTATTTATGTCAGTCTCAACAAATGGATTGAGAGGTGCATAATTTCTTTATTATTTTTCGGGTTTTCATCATTATAGTTAGAATAGAGCTACTGAAAAGTTTAATAGTGATTGAAAAGATGAATGCACACCACTGTGAAAATACTAAGGACCAAGTTATGTGCACATTGGATTAAAAAGATATTGGTTTAATACATCTCAATAAAACAGTTTCATTTCAAAAATCATGGGGATGTCAGGAATTGTACACCCAAGTAGAGCCATGGCTAATACTTATTAGACTTTTTTCAGAAATACCATGACCAATTTTTAAAAATGCATCACAATTCCGGTTTCTACTGTAAATGGGACCACTGTAAGGTGTTATGCCCCTTTATTTTCTGAGGTTGTGATTTCTTCTCTAGACTTGAATTTTATGTATGTTCATGTCTGACGGTTATGCATCACTAAAAGTATATATTAAGAGAAAGGGGGTGGAGAGAGACAAATATGAATCTTTGGAATTACCTATTGCTCTAAAATGGTCTTCCTTTTGTGTTTCTTCATTGTTGGAGGCTATAATCACGTGTGCATAAATGGAGGGCATACACACTGCTTGGAGTATTAGGTCCTTGACTTTCATGAACTATTCCTCTCCTCCATGATATCTTGTAAACCTTTGAGTCACTCTTTCTCACCTTGTGTACCATACAAGTCCCTTTTTAATTTCTGAGTGTTGGTAAGGTCCTACATAAGCCGTAGGAGAATATTGGAGGCTGGTAGCTTTTGGACTGATTTCCTGGTTTTCTCATTTTTCTATACATGGATTCTGTTTCTTTCTAAGAATGTGATTAATTTTATTTCCAATACTTTCTAAATAATTACAATATGTCATAACAGCAGGTATTTTTATAGGGATACATGCATCACAATCTCTCTGTACTCAAGAACAGCCCAATGATGTCCAGAAAATCAGGAACAGTTTCCTTGAAATAATATCCAGAGCCTTCTAAACATTCAGTAAACAATTGTGGAATCATGGAAAAAGATATCTGAATTATTGATTTGCCTACATTCCCTTTTAAAATTAATATTATCTTTATATCTAAAACATATTTCAGTTCATAATTTTAAAACAAAGACCATTTCAACAGCCTTAAAAAGCCTTTCATTGTTCTCTTAGCCCACGTGCTGTAATAAGGGATCACATATCAATAAACTTGATAGAAAAACCAAAAATGGTGTTCAAGTACAGTCAGAGAAACCTATGTAGGTCAGCGACAACAAATGGATTGAGAGGTGAATAGTTTGTTCTTTATTCTTCTGGTTTTCCTTTATTTATATTAATTACTATAGAGCAATTGAAAAGGTTAATAATGATTGAAGAGATGAATGCATACCACTGTGCATATACCAAAGAACAGGGAATGTACATATTGGATTAAAAAGGTATTGGTTTAATATGTCTCAATAAAACAGATTTGTTTTAAAAATCGTGGGGATGTCAGGAATTGTACACCCAATTGGTCCATGGATAATTGTTATTAGCTGTGTTTCAGAAATGCTTTGGTCAATTTTTAAAAAGAATCACAATTCAAGTTGCTGTTGATGTGTGTATGGGACCAATGTAAGGTGTTATTCCCCTATGTTTTCTAAGGTGGTAATTTTTGCTCTAGACTTCAAGTTTTTGTATGCTCATGTATGATTTATACGCATCACAAAAAATATATATTAAGAGAAATGTTTTGGTGAGAGACAAATATGAAGCTTTGCAATTACCTATTTCTCTAAAGTGGTCTTGCTTTTCTGTTTTGTCATTGTTGGGGGCTTTAATCAGGCGTGCAAAGTTAGGAGGGCACTACACTCTGATTGATGCATTAGGTCCTTGGCTTTTATGAACCATTTCTCTCCCCTGTGATACCTTGTAATCATTCGAGTCACTCTTTTTCATCCTGTGGACCCTACAAGTATCTTTTTCTCTTCTGGGTCTTGACAAGATCCTTCATAAGCAATAGAAATTTGGAGAATGTGAGCTGTTAGTACTCTGAGTTCTTGGGTTTTTTATTGTGTATATGTGGATTCTGTTTCTTTGTAAGAATGAGTTTGATGTTATTTCCAATAATTTCTTAAAAATTACAATGTGTCATAATAACAGGGATTTATACATGCTTCTCTGCATCACAATGGCTCTGCACTCCAGAAAAGCCAATGATGTCCAGGAAATCAGTAATGGTTTCCTTGAATCAACTTCTGGAACCTTCCAAATATTCAGGAAACAATCGTGAAATCACGGAAAAAGATCTTCTTGAATTACCGATTTACCGGCACTCCCTATTAGAAAAATATTGTCTTTCAATCTAATATCGGTTTCAGTTCATAATGTTAAAATAAAGACTTTTTCAACAGCTTTAAAAAGCCATTCATTGTTCACTTTTTCCACATGATGTAGTATGGGACCACCTATCAAAAAAAGTGAGAGAGAAATAAAAAAATTTGTACAAGGACAGCCAGAAAAACACCTATGTGTGTCAGTGTCAACAAATGGATTGTGAGGAGAAAAATTTCTTCTTCATTCTTCTGGTTTCTCTTTATTTATTATAAGAATTATAGAGCTATTGAAAAAGTTTAATAATGATTGAAGAGATGAATGCACACCACTCTGAATATACCAAGGACCAGGGAATGTACACATTGTATGAAAAAGAGTTTGGTTTAATACATCTCAATAAAACAGAATTGTTTTAAAAATCGTGTGGATGTCAGGAATTGTACACCCAAGATGAGACATGGATAATAGTTATTTGTCATGTTTCAGAAATGCTCTGTCCAATTTTTCAAAATGAATCAAAATTCAATTTTCTGTTGGAGGTGGCACAACAGTAATGTGTTATGCCCATTTATTTTCCAAGGTCATGAATACTGCTCTAGGCTTCAAGTTTATGTATGTTCATGTATGACTTATATGCATCACTAAAATTATATATTAAGAGAAAGAGAGTAGTGAGAGAAAAATATTAAGTTTTGGAATTACCTGTTTCTCTAAAGTGGTCTTCCTTTTTTTCTTGAATGTTGGAGGCTGTAATCACAAGTGCATAGAATGGAGGTGGGTACAGTTTTCTTGATGGATTAGGTCATTGACTTTATGAAGCATTCCTCTCCCCCATGATATCTTGTAAACATTTGAGTCACTCTTAGTCACCTTGTGGAGGTACAAGTCTGTTTTTCTCTTCTGGGTGTTCCCAAGATCCTTCAAAAGCAATAGGAGAAATTTGGAGGATGAGAGGCGTTTGTACTCTCAGTTTCTGTGTTTCAATTTGTGTATATGTGGATTCTGATTCTTTCTAAGATTGGGTTTAATTTTATTTTTAATATGTTCTAAAAAATTACAATATGTAATAAAAGCAGGTATTTATACATGGATACCTACATCACAATCTCTATCCACTCGAGAAGAGCCAAATGATGTCCAGAAAATCGAGAATGGTTTCCTTGAAACAAAATCCAGAGTAACCTAATCTTCAGTAAACATTCCAGAAATCATGGAAAAAGATCTCCTCATGATTATCAATTTACCTACACTCAGTTTTAAAATTAACATTTTCTTTCAATCTAATATCATTTCAGTTCATAGTTTTAAAATAAAGACCTTTTCAACAGCTTTAAAAAAGCCATTCATTGCCCACTTTTTCCACATGATCTAGTATGGGATCACATATCAGTAAAACTGATAGATAAACCAAAAATTTCTTCAAGTTCAGCCAGAAAACACCTATGTATATCAGTGTCAACAAATGGATTGAAGGTGAATAATTTCTTCTTTATTCTCCTGGTTTTTCTTTATTTATTAAAATTATTCCAGAGCTATTACAATGGTTTAATAATGACTGAAGTGATGAATGTACACCATTTTGAATATAACAATGACCAGGGAATGTGCACATTGGATTAAAAAAGCTACTGATTTAATATGTCTCCACAAATCCAATTTGTTTTAAAAATTGTGTGGAGATCAGGAATTGTACACCCAAGTTGAGCCATTTATAAAAGTTATAAGTCAAGTTTCAGTAATCCTCTGGTCAATTTTTGAACATGAATCACTTTTCAATTTTCTCCTGGAGATGGGACCATTGTAACGTGTTATGCCCCTTTATTTTCTAAGGTTGTAGATTCTGCCCTAGACTTCAAGTTTATGTATGATCATGTATGATTGATATGCATCACTAAAAATATATATTAGGAGAAACAGAGTGTCGAGAGACAAATATGAAGCTTTGAATTACCTATTTCTCTACAGTGTTCTTCCTTTTGCGTTTCTTCATTGTTTGGTGTCTAGAATCACGCGTGTATAGAATGGAGGGCGATACACTATGCTTGATGTATTAGGTCCTTGACTTTTATGGACCATGCCTCTCCGATATTAGTTTGAAAGAAAATGTTAATTATAAAGGGAGTGTACGTAAATCAATAATTCAGAAGATATCTTGTTCCATGATTTCACGATGGTTTACTGAATGTTTGGAAGACTCCGGATTTTTTTTTCTCAGAAACAATTTTTGATTTTCTGGACATCATTATGCTCTTATTGACTGTAGAGAGATTTTGATGCATGTATCCAAGTATAAATACCTGCTCTTATGACATATTATAAGTTTTTAGAAATTATTGGAAATAAAATCAAACTCATTCTTACAAAAAAAAACCAGAATCCACATATACACAAATCAAAATTCAGAAAATTCATGTTCAAATAGCTCCCAGCCTCCAAATTTCTACTATGGCTTATGAAGGACCTTGTAAATCCCCAGAAGAGAAAAAGGGACTTTAATGTCCACAAGGTGACAAAGAGTGACTCAAAGGTTTACAAGATATCATGGGGGAGAGGAATGGTTCATAAAATTAAGAAACTAATCCATCAAGCAGAATGTTCCAACGTCCATGCTATGCACACATGTTTATACCCTCCAACAAAGAAGAAACACAAAAGGAAGACCACTTTAGAAAAATAGGTAATTCAAAATTTCATATTTGTCTCTCAACACCCTATTTCTATTAATATATATATTTTAGTAATGCATATCAGTCAAACATGAACATACATAAACTTAAATCCTAGAGCAGAAATCACAACCTTAAAAAATGAAGTGTCATAACAACTTTCAGTGTTCCCATCTCCAGGAGAGACTGAATTGTGATTCATTTTTTAAAATTGTCCAGAGCATCTTTGAAACACGACTAATAACTATTATCCATGCCTCTTCTTGGGTGAACAATTCCTGACATACCCATGATTTTTACATCAAATGTATTTTATTGAGACATATTAAACCAATATCCTTTTCATGCAATGTGTACATTCCCTGGTCCTTGGTATATACACAGTGGTGTGCATTCATCCGTTCAATCATTATTAAACCTTTTTAGTAGATCTATAATTTTGATAAAAAATACAGAAAAACCATAAGAATAAAGATGAAATGATTCACTTCTCAATCGATTTGTTCATACTGACATGCATAGGTGTTTTTTTGGCTGTCGTAGAGCAAATTTTTTTGTTTATCTATTAGTTTATTGATATGTGATCCCATACTACATCATGTGAACAATGTGGACAATGAATTGCTTTTGTAAAGTTGTTGAAATTGTCTGTATTTTAAAATTATGAACTGAAACGGATATTACATTGAAGTCCTTGTTAATTTTAAAAGGGAGTGTGGGTAAATCGATAATTCTGAGAAGATATTTTTCCATGATTTCATGATCATTTACTGATTTTTAGAAGGCTCCATATTTTGTTTCGAGAAAACCATTTATAACTTTCTGGACATAATTGGGCTGTTCTAGAGCGCAGGAATATTGTGATGCATGTATCCTTATATAAATAGCTATTCTCATGACATATTGTGGGTTTTCATTTGTTTATATGTTTATTCTGTTTCTTTGTAAGAATGAGTTTGATTTTATGTTCAATATTTTCTTAAAAATTGCAATATATCATAAGAGCAGGTATTTATATATGGATACCTTCATCACAATCTCTCTGCAATTGAGAACAGCCAAATGATGTCCAGAAAATCAGGAATGGTTTCCTTGAAACAAAATCCAGAGTCTTCTAAACATTAAGTAAACAATCATGAAATCATGAAAAATGATCTCCCCTGAATTATCGATTTGCCTACACTCCCTTTAAAATTAAAATTTTCTATCAATCTAATATCCATTTCAATTCTTAATTTTAAAATAAAGACCTTTCCAAAACTTTTTTTTATTGTGAGTAAAAATTAAATTTTTCACAATACACACCATTATTTGTAAAATGGTATATAGATATATATGCGTACATGTGCTTTTGCTTACATAAATGTTATTTTTTTCACTTGTATTTTAAAAAATGCTTAGATTACATAAATGTTACACAAAAATTACAGGGATTCCCATGGTTTCCACGTTCTGTACCTCCCATAACATATCACATAACATCTTTAATTAGCATGGCACATCGCATGCAATGGATATACACAACCTGGGGCTTTGCCCCTAACCATAGACTACAGTTCAC
>JAQZBX010077216.1:0-14314 GCA_029593785.1 Cabassous unicinctus | reverse complement strand
GCGGGGGGGGGCCGTCGGGCAGGTACATGGCCAGAGCAGGGGGAGAAAAGAGGCTGGGTGCGGGTGACCCCCCACCCTCGTCACTGCTGTCTTCAGTGCATCACCTGGGCCTCCCGCCAGGACCCCTCGTGGAGCCTCACCCCCACCTGTGGGAGCGTGCTGCCCGCTGCCCGTTTTTTCTAGAATCCAAACCCTGTCCTGTTCCTCACCAAGCAGGACAAAACTTTCTCCTACTTATCTCTGCTTTTCTTTTTTTCCCTCTCACTTGTAAAGTTTTTGAACTGTGGTAACGCACATAAAACGTGCGATTTGTCGTTGTAGCTACATTTAAGGGTGTGACTTAGTGGCAGTAGTTCTACGACGTCACGCTACTGCCATGTATTTTCAGTAGAGCCGCCGTGGCTGCTCTTTGAAAGGCGCCGCCCTGGCAGGTCCTCAGACACACCTTTTCTCTGCGTCCGTCTCCCCCGTGGAAGCCATGGGAGCCCCGAGACCTTTGGAGGGGGTTTCACCACTCTGTGAGGCTCAGGAGCTGGCCAGGGGTCTCGGGGTGCCTCCGGGCAGCGCTGCCCACTGCTGTGGGGTGCATGTGTCCGTCTGCACCTGGCCCGTGGCTGAGTGGCGGCTGCCTCGTGGAGTCTGGCCGCCAGGACCAGCCCCTGCCTCCTGCGGTCACAGCCCTGGGGCCAGCTCCTCCAAGCCAGGGACTGCTTCGCACAAAGAGGAGGTGGTTTTGAAGAGAGTGTTGGGGCGGGTCCTGGCCCAAGACCCTCACTCCTTAGACAGACTGGGCCCTGGCATGGGGCAGGCCCTGGGGAGGGGCTCCTGTGGGCCCCCTGGGGTTTTCCTGATGCCACGTCTCTGCACCCCCTTCTCCAGAGGCCTGGGCCTCGGGGTCCCCCTATGTGTCCATGAGGGGGTTGGAGGCAGGACTGCAGGCTAGGGCAGGGAGGCGCCTGCTGGGGGCAGTGTCCTCCGACACCCAGTGCTGGCCCGAGTAGCGGGCGGCACAGGCCTCGGGGTTCCCTGCGAGCTGTGGGCGCCGCCCGCACTGTACCGGGCATGCACTCCGGGCAGCGACTGTCGCTCCCAGAGAGTGCTCAGTGCCCCACAGAGGGCTGGGAGCTGGGGAGGCACAGGCCCGGGAGGCGGGCAGCAGGCTGACGCCCCCTCCCCTGCAGAACGGCCTCATGTCGGGGCTGATGCAGATGCTGCTGCTCAAGGTGTCGGCGCACATCACGGAGCAGCTGGGGATGGCACCCGGCGGCGAGTTCAGGGAGGCCTTCAAGGAGGTAGGGGGCGGGGAGGGAGCGAGGGGGTGGGGCGAGGGGGGCCGGTCCCGGGCCTGCCTGGCGAGCGCCTCGATGCCCCCCAGGCCAGCAAGGTGCCTTTCTGCAAGTTCCACCTGGGCGACCGCCCCCTGCCCGTCACCTTCAAGAGGGCCATCGCTGCGCTCTCCTTCTGGCAGAAGGTCAAGCTGGCCTGGGGGCTCTGCTTCCTGTCGGACCCTATTAGGTAGGGCCCCCCTGCAGCCCCCCGGCGAGCCCCTTCCCGCCCACCCTGGCCCCCCGCGGCGGCCCACACCCCTCCCTACCCCCAGCAAGGACGACGTGGAAAAGTGCAAGCAGAAGGATCTACTGGAGCAGATGATGGCCGAGATGATCGGCGAGTTCCCCGACCTGCACCGCACCATTGTCTCGGAGCGCGACATCTACCTGACCTACATGCTACGCCAGGCCGCCCGGCGCCTCGAGCTGCCACGTGCCTCGGACGGTGCGGGGACGGGGGACCTGGGCCGTGGAGAGGGGCTGGGCCGCGGGGGGCGGTCTGCACGGCTCCATCTTGGGGACGGGGCTGCCCCTTGACTGCTGCCCCCCCACAGCTGAGCCCCGGAAGTGCGTCCCATCCGTGGTGGTGGGGGTCGTGGGCATGGGCCACGTGCCTGGCATCGAGAAGAACTGGAGCACGCACCTCAACGTCCAGGAGGTCATGACGTGAGTGTCCCGCTAGCTAGGGGGCAGGGGGTCCCCGGTCCACGTGGCCAGGCCCGGGAGTGGGCCACAAGACCCTGCAGCTGGGTGGACGGGGGGCACTGCCTCTGAGCCAGGCCCAGCCTGCCCCTCCCCCTCCCCAGCGTCCCCCCGCCGTCCATCTCCGGCAGAGTGTCCCGACTGGCCGCAAAAGCTGCCGTCCTCAGCTTGATGGGCTACGGCCTGTACCGGGTGGGCCGGCGTGCTGCCCACCTCGTCCTGGCACTGCCTGCTGCCCAGAACTGTCTCCAGAGAGTGGCCACGGTCCAGCCCCAGAAGTAGGCGGGGCAGCGTGCAGCGGGCGGGAGCGGCCAGGAGCGGCCAGAGCCCCGTGGGTCGTGGAGCAGTGCAGCTGCTGTCATGCTGGCAGTGTCTCTAGGGGCTCCCTGAGCACTGCGGGGGATGCCTTTCCTGCCCCCCAGGAGTGGTGCCAAGTAGGTCCACAGCCCTTGACCAGGGCAGGCAGCAGCGTTGCTGGGGGAGCCCGAGCCCCATGCTGCACGGATGCCCGCCTGGAGCCACCCTTCGCCACGCCCCTGGGGTCCAGCCAAACCTCCCCTGCCTTTCCCACCCACCGAGCCTCCCTTCCTGCAGCCCATCCAAATAAAGAGTTCTTTACCAGCTCCGAGCTCAGGCTTCCCAGCGCCCTCCACTGCCCACCCCAAGGCCTCTACCAGGACTGAGGGAGACCGGGCCCAAGGCAGCGGTGGCCATCCCCTACCTCACGTGCCTTCTGTCACCAGCGTCCGCCCGCCCCACGCTCCGGCCGCCGGCAGGACCCCTGCTGCACAGTGTCGTGGAGGCTCTGGGGCCAATTGAATCTGGGGAAAGTGGAGGACCTCCTCCGCTCTGCAGCCTCTGCCAGGGCCAAGGAACTCGCCTGGCTGCAGAGTTTCCGTGTGTTTGGTATTTTAAAATGTCTGATGTCTTTTTGCTCAGGTAACTTTAACGTAAAAAAACTGAAGCAAACATCAGGAAAATGAGCCTTAAATCTGAGGGGGACAAAAAGGAAGGCGTTTTCCTCAGGCCTCTGGGCCCCAGTGGGCCAGTGTGCGGCTGAAGGCTGGCTGCGGGGAGGGGCGGGGCGGCCCCCCAGTGTTCCTGCCGACCCGGCCTGGGGGTCCGGGCAGCCCCTCCCGTGTGAGTCTGCAGTGGGGGGCTGGAGCCGCCAGCAAGACCCGGCCGTCCTCCGTGGGCGCAAAGGGGCAGGCAGCCTGTGTGCAGGCGTCGAGCATGCTGGCCGGGGCGTCTGGGTGTCTGCCAGCCCCACGGGGAAGGACAGGTGGCTGCGTTTGCTGCCGACCTGCACCCCCATCTGGGTTCCAGTTCACAAAATGCCACCATGGGGTCCAAGGTGAGGGCGTTGGGGCGTCCTGGGCTATCTGGTGTCGTGCCTGGCAGGTGACACCCATGGCCAGCAGCAGGAGGCTGCCTCTGCTCCCAGGGGGCCCACTTGCATCCGTCATGTCTTTCAGGCACATATATGCTTTCCGTACAAAAATAAAATTTTAATTTTGGAAGCTCCTGTTGTGTGAAGCATGTGGAGATGGACTCAAGAGGAGGGATGGGTGCTGGCCCTGACCCTGACCTGGTGAGAAGGGGACTGGGGGACCACCCAGGCTGGGCCAGCCAAGGGGCAGGTGTCTGGGGAGGGTAAGTGGGGGACAGGGCCAAGCCCCAAGCATTGAACAAAAGGCCAGGGGGGCCCAGCACCCGGACTCTGCCCAGGGGGAGGCTGACTGGAGCCCGAGGGGCACCGTGCTCCTGCTGTGCCTCTGCCCCAGGCCTGGTCACCTGTGGTACTTGGAGCCCCTAAGAGGGTCCAGCAGCAGCCGGTAGCCCTCGCTGGTCCGAGGGTGGGTTCCCTGACAGGTGGAGGTGGGGCCACAGGCTGAGCGGGCACAAGAGAGCCTGTCCAGGCGGGGGCGGCCCAGCCAGGCGTGTGTCTGGGGAGGGTCGTGGCCCACGGGACACAGGGTGGGGAGCTCTGGTCAGAGTTCCAAGACTTAGGAGGGGCGACCCGGGGAGCCGCCAGGTCGCAGGACCCCAGCCCTGCAGGCGGGCAGGAGAGAGGAAGGGGGCGCGGGGGACCCGGGCGTCCCGCGGGGCTCCGGGGTCTGGTGACGGCACCCCGGCCTCGGGCGCAGAGGCACGGCCACCAGGGTCCCCGGAGGGCCCCTGCTGGCCCGTCACGCGCGGCTGCCACCGAGGGCTGCGCGCCGCGACTCCGGCTCCGGGCGGTGTCGACCCCCCGCGGGAGAAAGACCTCCGGGCCGCGACCACAGAGGGCGGGCAGACGGGCGAGGCAGCCAATCAGGGCCAGGCTTCCGCGGGCGCGGTCCGCGCAGGCGCGGCGCGCGGGGCGGGGCTTCCGGGCGGGGCGGGCGGGCTTCCGGCCAGGGCGGCGCCGCGGATGGCCGCTCTCAGGGCCGCGCTCGGGGCCGCCCGCCGCCCGCCGCCCGCGCCCCGCTCCGCCCGGGCCGCCGCCATGGAGCCGGCGCCGCGCTGGCTGGCGGGGCTGCGCTTCGACAACCGCGCCCTGCGCGAGCTGCCCGTGGAGGCGCCGCCGCCCGGGCCCGAGGGCGCCCCGTCGGCGCCGCGCAGCGTGCCCGGGGCCTGCTTCAGCCGCGCGCGGCCCCTGCCCCTGCGGCAGCCGCGCGTCGTGGCGCTGTCGGAGCCCGCGCTGGCGCTGCTGGGCCTGGGCGCGCCGCCCGCGGGGCCCGGGGAGCGCGAGGCGCGCGAGGCCGAGGCCGCGCTCTTCTTCAGCGGCAACGCGCTGCTGCCGGGCGCCGAGCCGGCCGCGCACTGCTACTGCGGCCACCAGTTCGGCCAGTTCGCGGGGCAGCTGGGCGACGGCGCCGCCATGTACCTGGGTGAGGTGTGCACGGCGGCCGGCGAGCGCTGGGAGCTGCAGCTCAAGGGCGCCGGCCCCACGCCCTTCTCCAGGTGGGCGGCCTGGCTCCCCGAGCGCCGGACCCGGGCCTGGAACTCCAGGCCCCGCACGCGGGCGCGCGCAGAGGCTCAGGCGCGCAGGTCCCCGGTCGCCAGGGCAAGGGGCAGGGAGGTCGGAGCGCGCCCTTCCCCGGCTGCGTCGCGCGCAGTGCCGAGCCGCAGTCCCGGCGCAGCCCGCGTGGCGACCCCTAAGGAACCCAGGCGCCAGTGCCCGGCCAGAGAGCCGCTCATCCCTGGGAAGGGAGTCGCTGGGCCCCAGGCGAGGACGGGGCAGATCCCGGGATGTCCCGCATCCCGGATCTCCCCCCATACACTGCCCCTTTGAGAGAGCTCTCTAGGTGGTTGCAGGCACTTTCCTGCCCTAGGGAATACTGGGATGCTGGCTGGGAAGGCCGGGGCCGCCGCCTGGTGCCCAGAGTTACTTTATACGTTGGTTGGTTGTGTGCCCAGAGGCTAGGAGCAGGTGGCTCGCTCAGCCGCCCTCAGACAGCGGAGGCACAGCGCGCCCTGGCCAGCACCAGTCTCTGCCCCCGCTTTGCTGCAGCTCAGTTTTCTTTTTTACATTTACCTTTTTTTAATTAGACAAAATAACGCAGGCTCAGTATTCCTCCCCCGCCCCAAGAAATTTGAAGGTTTTATTCATTTTAATTAATTTTTAAAGGTACTTGGGTTACACAACTGTTACACAGCAGGCTCAGTATTAAAAAAAT
Source organism: Cabassous unicinctus (assembly GCA_029593785.1). Lineage (NCBI taxonomy): Eukaryota > Metazoa > Chordata > Mammalia > Cingulata > Chlamyphoridae > Cabassous > Cabassous unicinctus. The sequence continues at coordinate 8,622 of JAQZBX010077216.1, read as the reverse complement.
AAGAGTTGGAGGCCCACATGACTGTCCAGAGTGAACTGACACTCCCCCCGTCCTCTCCTCCCCCCAGCCCTGCCCTGTGACCGTGGTGCCTCACGCCACAGACGCAGCCTTGTTACCCGATGCTCTTGACCATGCTGTGGACAGCCCTCCCGCGGGTGGCGTCCCTGGTTGCTGAGGGTGGCTGTGGTCTCGGGTCCCAGGGGTGGGTTCTGAGGCCCTGCCCAGGCTCCCGTGCCCACCCCGGGTCCCCCTGTGTGGTGGGTGCCTCTGAAAGCGGGCAGGGGGGGGTCCTCTGTGGCTCTGCCAGGGGAGGACACAGCCATGTTCTCTGGTGGTCCTCAGGCTTTCTCTGCACAAACAGTGCTGTGGGGTGTTACTGCAAGAGTTTTGTTTCTTTCACTTTATATTTTTAAGTAATTTCAAAGGTAACACAACAGTTGCAAAACTAGTACAAAACACATAAAAACCTCCAACGTATTCCCCACCCAGATATCCAGATCTACCAGCTTTAACACTTTGCCACCTTTGCCATGTCGTCCCACCTATCTAGCCACCTGCCTGTTCAACTCTCTCGTTTGTCTCTTTACTGAACATTTGAGAGTAAGCTGTACACACTGCACTCCTGAAACATCCTTCCATGCGCGTTTCCTGAGAACAAGGATATTCGCTTATGTAACCACGTTAAGCAGTTATCAAATTCAAGCAATTTCCTTACAGTCTGTTCCACTTTTGTGTGTCCTAGTAATAACTTCCTGACTTTTCTGTTAGTTTCAGTCCAGGATCATTTCGCTGCGCTGTCTCTCCAGGCATTCTGTTCCCCCTTCAGCTGCGGCACATACACACATAACCTCCTGCCTCAGCCCCTCCCCAGCAAACCAGTGGGCTAATCACAGGCACGATGTGCTACCCTCACCACCTTCCTTCACCAGAACTTTCCACCATCAAACATGCTCTGCACTCGTTAGGCCTTAACCCCCTTTCCTCTCCCCCAAACCTGGTGCACTCGTCTACTTTCTCTCTGAATTTGCTCTGGGTAACTCATAAGGGACATGCGACGTGTCCTTTTGTGTCTGGCTTATTTCACTCAGCACTGTGTCTTCGGGTCTTGCACGTTGTCAAAAGTGCCAGCACTTCGCTTTTTTTTACAGCTGGATAATGTCCATCATGTGTCTAGAGTGCATTTTGCTTGTCCATCGCCTGTGGGTGGGCGTATGAGCTGTCTCCACCCTTCGGCCGCTGTGAACCTTGGTGTATGACATCCTTCCGAGTCCCTGCTCTCGGTTCTGTGGGTCTATGCAGGTGTGGGCTGAGGTCACGTGGCTGAGTAACTTCTGAAGAGACGCCAGCTGTTTTTCTGTGGGAGTCGTGACAGCTCCTGCCCGTGGGCTGTGCCGGGTCACATCCTGAACAACACGTGGCTGAGCAGTGCGGTGACCCTGCATTCGATTTCAGACAGGCTGACGGCCGCAAAGTCCTGCGTTCGAGCGTGCGTGAGTTCCTGTGCAGTGAAGCCATGTTCCACCTGGGCATCCCGACCACGCGGGCCGCGGCCTGCGTCACATCCGAGTCCACGGTCCTGCGCGACGTGTATTACGATGGAAATCCAAAACACGAGAGGTGCACGGTTGTGTTGCGTGTGGCACCTACTTTTCTCAGGTAACTCCAGGGCCTGCGTGAGTGCGTCTGTGTGGTCTTTGTTGTCGCAGTTGGTGTCTGAAGCTAGAACGTAGAGTCACAGCAGATGAAGCAAGACGACTGACGTTCACGAGAGAGCAGCGCAGGGGCCTCGGAGGGGCTGCCCTAGATGGTCTTGCCCACTGCGGGGGGTGCCTGCGGGGTCCGTCGGCGTGGAGCTGGTGGGCAGCTCCGCATGTCTCCTGGTCTTTGCCGTCAGGGCGGCCAAAGTGGGCGCAGCTGGAGTACCAGCCCCAAGGCTCATGGCGGTCACAGGCGCTGGGCAGGAGCGGAGCTTTGGGGTGGCTGAGGAGGGGCCCCGGGTGGAGGGCCTGCTGGAGCACGGGGGGTCTGGGCGGTTCTGGGGCTGTCACTGGAGTTGGTGCAGAACTACACGCCACCGTGTAAAGCCAGGAAACGAGCGCAGGCGTGTGGCCCGCGTGCCGAGCTCCAGCCTGGCGTGGCCCTCTTGAGGCTGCAGTTCTGTCGCCTGCCCTGGGGTCCTTTCATGCTGGCTCTTGTCTTCGTGGCTTGGCCTTGAGTGTTTGATCAGCCAGGCAGACCCCTGACCACCCCTGCCTGCGGCCAGCTGTGTTGTCCCTCCCACAGCACACGGGGGCTCTGTGGCGGCACCGTCAGCCCGGCGGCTGAGCTCCACCATGAGTCGAAGTACAGCTGGCGCTGCTGGTGGCCCTCAGACAACACAGCGGCGGCAGCCTTCCGGGTGGGGGCTTCCTTGTGCCGCTTGCCTGTTCCTTGCGGGTGGGGGGCGGCCATGGTGGCTCTGGGCCCTTCCGGCACCAACACGCACCTGAGTGAGGGACGACTGGGGCAGGCTGGACGCCGGCCAAGAGGGAAGCCACATAAGGGCTTCCCCCACCCTCGGGTTTCTCTGCGCTCTCTGTGAGGATGTAGGGGTCCCTTCACCTGAGATGTCAGGTTTTCCCTGCAGGTTTGGGTCTTTTGAGATTTTCAAGCCCACAGACGAGCACACGGGACGGGCAGGCCCCAGCGTTGGGAGAGACGACATCCGTGCACAAATGCTCGACTACGTGGTTGGCACCTTCTACCCCGAGATCCAGGCCGCCCATGCTGGCGACCGTGCGCAGCGGGACGCTGCCTTCTTCCGGGAGGTGGGTGCAGGCAGCACGTTGCGCCTGCCTGCCGATGGAGGCCCCCATGCCCACTGCCCGCCTTCTGGGGGTGCTGGGGGTGGTCGGCCCACGTCCCCTGGGTTTGAGTAAACATTGCAGCAGAGGGTCCAGGGGTTCTGGGACAAATCCAAGAGTCCCTTAGATTCCACAGATGTCGGTGGGCTCCATGTTGGACGTGGCTGCAGGGGCTAAGGGGGTCGGCCCCGAGTGCTCTAGGGAAAGGAGCCTGGCCTGGCAGCAGCTGCAAGAGCTCAGGGGCTGCCAGAGCATCACGCCCAGCCCCCAGGCCCTGTCACAGCTCCTGCTCCTTTGCGGCCCAGCCTGGGCTGGGCAAGCTGATGGCTACAGCATGGGCTGGGTTTCCTGAGCTACGATCCGTGGCCCCTACCCCAAGGGCAGACGTCACACATGGCCCCGACGGGGTCGTCCTCGTCACAAGGTCTCAGCACAGCAGGTATAGACGGGTCAGGCACCTGGGGCAGGGACGGCGGAGCCCGGCATCCAGGCCGGTTGGTGGTGGGTGCCGGGCAGGGGCTTGTGGGCCTCTCTGCTCCTCCTGCCTGGTTTGTGGGCATGGGGGGGCCGGGGGGGCAACGCTGCCTGTTCCAAGGGCACCCACTGTGGGCAGACGGCAGTACCACTGCACGGGCCAGCGCTCCACCCGCAGCCTGGTCCACGCCGTGCAGGAGCTTGGGGCTCACGACCGCTTCCCACCAGGTGGCACGGCGCACAGCGCGTCTGGTGGCCGAGTGGCAATGCGTGGGCTTCTGCCACGGCGTCCTCAACACGGACAACATGAGCATCGTGGGCCTCACCATCGACTACGGGCCCTTCGGCTTCCTTGACAGGTGGGCCCTAGGGGTCCCGCGCAGAGCGAACGCGCATGGGGGGGGTCAGGCTGTGGTCCCCATCAGGCGCCTCTGCCTGTCTCGGGTCCTGTAGGGCTGAGGCCACACCCTGCCCGTCACGGGCCTGCGGGCCCTGGGCTAGAAGGCCAGGCCGGGACCCATAGGCCCCTGAGCAGCAGAGCCCAGGGAGGAGCTGCGAGGTGAGGGGGCGCTGGCCCCCCAGCCCTGCCCTGCAGGACCCCTGGCACTCACCCCGCGGCAGGTACGACCCCGACCACGTGTGCAATGCCTCTGACGGCACCGGGCGCTACGCCTTCAGCAAGCAGCCAGAGGTGTGCCGCTGGAACCTGCAGAAGCTGGCTGAGGCCTTGGCGCCTGAGCTGCCCCCCGCGCTGGCTGAGACAGCGCTGGCTGAGGCGTTCGACTCTGAGTTCCACCGGCATTACCTGCACAAGATGCGCAGCAAGCTGGGCCTCGTGCGGGAGCCACGGGAGGAGGACGGGGCGCTGGTGGCCGGGCTCCTGGAGACCATGCGCCTAACAGGTGCGCACGGGAGGCCGGGCCCACGGGCTGTGTGGCAGGCGAAGGTGTTGCGGCGGCCAGTGCACCCAACGCCCTGCCTTGCAGGGGCCGACTTCACCAACAGCTTCGCGCTGCTGAGCTCCTTCCCGGTGGGGACAGCACCGGTGCTGCCAGCCCTGGAGGAGTTCCTGGATGCGCTCCTGGCGCAGTGCGCCTCTCTGGAGGAGCTAAAGCTTGCCTCCCGGCCCCTCATGGACCCCCGGTGGGTGCTCAGGGTGGGGGCAGGTGGCAGGGGATCCTTGGCAGACGTAAAGGGGGAGAGGTTGGCTTTCAATTAGGAAACAGACCGTTTGAAGGAAAAGCATTTATTGCAAGACTGAAGGGTGCGCTGGTGGGTCATGGCCCAGGCAGGTGGGGGGGCACCAGTCACAGCCCAAGAGCACTGAACTCGGGGTGTCTGGGCTGCTGTCTGCCTCACAAGGCACAGTTGGGGGGGGTTGGGGGGCTCCACTGTAGCCACACGGCGCTGGGGAGGGCGGCTGGGCACAGGGTCTCCCCGGCTGGCGCTGAGCGGACCCTCCCCACAGGCAGCTCTCCATGCTCATGCTGGTGCAGGCCAACCCCCAGCTGTCCGCACTCATCGGCGCGCAAGCCCACGTCACAGAGGAGCTGGAGCGCAGCGAGCGGCGAGCCCGGCTGGAGCAGCTGAGCCCGGCTGAGCTGCTGAGCCAGAACCGGGGCCGCTGGGCCGCCTGGCTGCAGGAGTACAGGTGAGGGTGGGCGGGGGCGGCGTGGCCTCACGGGACCCCTCCTCATGCACAGGACTGGTCAGGGTGGGGGCCGTGGGGGCCTGCTGGAGGAAGTGGGCTGTGCCCTCCCAGGGCCCGGCTGGAGAAGGACGCGGAGGGCGTGGAGGATGCGGCCAGCTGGCAGGCCGAGCGCCTGCGGGTCATGCTTGCCCACAACCCCAAGTACGTGCTGCGCAACTACATCGCCCAGAACGCCATCGCAGCAGCCGAGGACGGCGACTTCTCAGAGGCACGCGCAGCCCCTGCCGCCGCCCCGCAGGGGAGGGAGGTCATGCTTTGGCTCTGGGGGGCAGCTTGGGCAGCGCTCATGCTCTGCTTGTCCCCAGGTGCGGCGGGTGCTGAAGCTGCTGGAGGCCCCTTTCCTCAGGGGGGGCGCAGCTGCGGGGGTGCAGGGGGCGGCGGCCGGCAGGCGGGCCTCCTACGGCAGCAAGCCCCCGCTCTGGGCAGCCGGCCTGAGCGTGACCTGATCCTCCTAAGGCCTCGGGCCTCCACGCCTGGAGACGCCCGAGGCCGCCCGCGCCCGCCAAGCCAGGAGAGGCCCCTGCGCGGCCTCCGCGTGACAGCCGAGACGCCCAGTCGGGACCCGACGCGTCCCGGCCCGAGCCTGCTTGGCGCCGCCCCGCCCCCTCCTCCATGAGCTGCCTTGCACCCAGGCCCCCGGGGCCTGGGCTGGACACACCGTCAGTGGGGAGGAGGGAGCCCCCAGGACCCCCCAATAAAGCTGCAACTCCCTGGCGTCAGGCGTCCTGGTAGTAGCTGTTGAAGTTGATGCGCAGCAGGAAGTCCTCCAGGTGGGGCTGGTAACCGCGGTTCACCAGCTTGGTCACCACTGCGCAGACGGGGGACGTCAGCGCACGCTGGGCCAGCCGAGCCCCGCCCCCCGTGGCAGCGCCCTACCTTTGAAGAGAAAGTGGGAGTAGTACTTGAAGGCGTTGTAGGACTGCTGCATGAGGGTGAAGTTGGGGTGCTCGGCGCCCGGGCCCCAGGCCTGGGAGATGAGCTGGCTGCGGAACTTGAGGATGAGACTGAAGACGCTGTGGATGATGTTCATGACGGGCGCCGCCTTCTCCGTGAGCAGGCCCCTGCGGGGAGGGGGAGCTGGGGTGGGCCTGTCCTGCCACGGGAGGCCCCACAGGAGGCGCGGCACCAGGTCGCGGCCTCACCTGAAGACAGCCTTGCTGAGGTACTCGGCGTGGGCCCGGTGCAGCTCCTCCAGGTCACCTGCGGCCGCCAGCTTATCCCTGAACTCGCGCCATGAGACGTGTAGGATCTGCGTGGCGACGTAGCCCTGGATGACCTTCACCAGGTGCTGCATCTCGTGCTTGAAGAGCTGGAGCCGGCGGAACTGCGCAGAGCTGGATGCGCGGCTCAGCAGTGCTGCGGGGGACACAGAGTGAGCGGCGGCAGGGCGGGGGGGCAGCCCTGGAGCTGACAGGCTCACCTGCGCGCTTGAGGTGGAAACAGACGTCCTTGAGCGTCCACATCATGAGCTTCAGTTGCAGCAGGAAGGAGAAGATGCCGCTGTACTTGCTCAGGCAGCGCTCGGTGATGACGATGTTGAGGGGCCAGTCTACCTGTGGGATTCGGTCAGCATGGCCGCCAGGCCAGGCACCCTGGGGACACCCCCCGCTGCGCAGACTGCTGCTGACCTTGTACCTGAGCTCCAGGCAGCTCAGCACGTCCGGGGCGTGGGGGGCGAAGGCCTCGGGCAGGTGCTTGAGGGCAAAGGAGAGGCTGGCGGCCAGCGGGCTGTCCCCGTGCAGGCTACCCTGCAGCGCCTTGGCCAGGATGGAGGTGAGCACCAGCGGGTTGAGCAGCTCCCCAGGCGTCTGCCCCGCCCCCAGCTGCGGAAGGCACCGGGCTCCTGAGCAAGCCCACGGGCACCGGGGCCAGGGCCACGGGAGGCTGAAGCCGCCCACCCGAACACGGCGACCACCCTTCACGGGGCAGCCAGGCCGCCTTGCTGCGTGCTTGGGACGTCTGTCCTGCCACCCAAGCTCATGCAGCATCTGGCTCTCCCACCAGTGGCTGGTCGTCTCCCCCAACCCCGCACTCCAGCAGGAGGCTGTGGGTGTGAACACGTGGACACGCTGCAGGCACGCCACACCACCTTCTCAAACAGCAGGTCGCTGAGTGTCTGCGCAAACTCCCCGTCCTCCATCAGCAGGAAGTGCCTCAGTGCCTCAAAGTGCGTCTCCAGGCGGAGCTCCACGAAGAAGTAGTCAACCACGGCCTTGTTCACCAAGGAGGCGCTGCGGGCAAGGGCGAGCAGGGGTCAGGGGCCAGGAGGCAAGGGGCATCGGGGCCATGGCCACAGGCAGGCGCACTCACTGGGCGGCCAGCGGCGCAGTGATGGACTGCTTCATTAGCACAGGCAGGGTCAGCAACTCGCTCAGCTGCGCCGCCGTCTCGCCCACGGCTGCCTGGACTGCGGGGTCCACGGGCAGAGAGAAGGGCCGCGGGAGCACGTGGTGCAGCAGGTGGGCGACGAGGGGCTCTGCTGCTGGTTGGGGAAGAGATGAGCGCTGGGGGGACAGGCGCCGTGCCGGCAGCCACCCCCCCACCAGCCTGCTGCTCATGGGGCTCACAGAGGGCCTCATAGCTGTCCGGGTACTGCTCCGGGTGGTACTGCGCTGCCAGGTCCTCCAGATAAGCCTGCTCCGAGCTCCAGCGCCACGTTGCCGCCTCCCAGGCCTCGCCCTCCTGCAGAAACTGCGCTCAGCTGCTCTCGCTGGGTCTGGCAGGCAGGGTCCCCACCGCCCCATGAGGCCAGCCGAGCCCACGCCCCCAGACCCCCACCCTGCCTGTGGGCTGCACCCAGCCGACCTGTGCACTTGGAGGCCGACTCGGCATGAGGACCTGGCTATCGCCACTCCTTGGGCCTGTGTAGGCGAGAAGAGGAGAGGGGGCTGGCAGGCCCAGGTCACCGCCCCCAGGGCAACAGCTCAGATCCCAAATGACGGGCAAAGAGCCTGACAGCTTCTCCCTGCCCTGCCCACCTGAGCCTGCAGGCACCACAGGTGAGAGGCGCTCAGGGGGCTTTGGAAGCGGGGGTCCATGCCCCACCACCCCAGCCTCCCCACTGACCTGGTTTGTCCGCCTCGGAACCAGGCTCCTGGGGGCCTTCATGCCCCAGAGCACCGGGCTTGGCCACAGCAGAGGGTGAACCCTGGAGACCACTCTCCTCCCCAACATCGGAGGGGACTGCGTGAGCTGGGGTGCACACTGAGGACCCCTGGGCTGTCTCTGCATGTGGCTGTGGCTCGCCTTCCAGTGGGGAGCTCTGTGCCCCCAGGCTTGGGCCTGACAAGGCCACAGAGCCTGGGGGGCTCTGGTGGGGCCTGGACATCTGGGGTTCAGCTTCCCCCAGGAGCAGCCCCAGAGTCACGCAAGACTCGGAAATGAATCCGTGGACTTTCCACCGTGGCCGGGAGGGGGCCACGTCCGACACGTTCTCCCCGACCCCGATGCTGGAGTCAGACACGTGCCCGTGGACGTTCCACCGTGGCCGGGAGGGGGCCACGTCCGACACGTTCTCCCCGACCCCGATGCTGGAGTCAGACACGTGCCCGTGGACGTTCCACCGTGGCCGGGAGGGGGCCACGTCCGACACGT
>JAQZBX010077215.1:0-14310 GCA_029593785.1 Cabassous unicinctus | reverse complement strand
ACCATCTCAGAGTCCTCAGGATTGGGGAGTGAACTATGGACTAGAGTGGAATTACTGGTATTCTACCATGGACTTGTGATTCTAGCAATGGAAGAAACTATATCACTGATGTGGAGGCAGTGGCCACTGAAGGTTCTGAGGGCATGGAAAAGGAAATACAGGTAAAATGTGGGGGCATTTAGTGAGGAAAGGTGGTCAATTGTTGGGCCCTTGATATTGATGACTATGCTGATGAGCCTTTTGCTCTTGAATTTGCAACTAACCTAGTGTTGTGGAGTGACTAAAAGTTACCTCCTGAGAACCTCCTTGTTGCTCTAATACGGCCTTTCTCTAAGCCAAACACAGAATATAAATGCATTAGCTTCCCCCCAGTGAGGGACAAGACTCCCAGGGATGAGTTTCCCTGGCACCAAGGGATTACGACCAAGCACCAGCTGGTGATACAACTGGAAAAAGACCTTGAATAAAAGGGGGAAAAGGTAAAGACAAATGAGTGTGTATGGCTAAGAGACTTCAAAGTGTGTTGGGAGGTAATCAGAGAAGTGATGCTTATTCATGTCTCAGCAGGATCTCATAGATGGCCAAGGTAGATGCTACCCCAGATAGTGGGGCTATTGAGGGCTTCAGAGGCACCCAGGTCCTACAGTCATCGCAGATAGTTCTGGAGTTTGGTGCCTTGCCAGTGAGCCCTACTTTGGAGTTGATGCTCCCAAGTATGGCAGAGTTGGACTCAGATGTGAATTCTCTGTACATGCCTCTTTTGTCCCTTTTATTTTAACCTGTAGTTGGTGCTGGAGTTGCTAGGTTTACATCAAAGAAACTTGAATCTGGGTTGTCCATGTGCCAGCTGGGCCCTGAGCATCAGTAGAGTTGCTACACTTGCTCTCCAGTTCATTGGACTCACCCAGGACAACCAATAAGGATGTGAGGATGGACAATCACCACACCAAGGAACCGAGAGAGTCTACAACTGCAAGCAAGAGAGTCCCATCCATCAGCCATATGGGATTGAAGCCCCTTTTCAGAGTGGACACCACCATCCCAGAATCTCAGATGAGTGGGCTCCACCATCCCAGAATCCTCAGGAATCGGGAATAAAATATGGACTAGTGTAAACTTACTGGCATTCTACTATAGACTTATTGTGATTCTAGCAATGGAAGAAATTATATCACTGATGTGGAGACAATGGCCACTGGAGGTGCTGTAGTCAAGGAGAGGGAAAAAGATGCAATATGGTGGCATTTTCATGACTTGGAATTGACCTGAGTGGCAATACAATGACAGATACAGGTCATTATATATCTTGCCATAATCTACAGAATTGAGTAGGAGAGCGTGTAAACTACAATGTAGACTATAATCCATGTTTATTTGCAATGCTCCAAAATATGTTCATCAATTTCAATGAATGTACCACACTAATGAAAGAAGTTGTTAATGTGGGGAAAAGTGGGAGGGTAAGGAGTGGGGCATATGTGAATGTCTTATATTTTTTATGTAACATTTTATGTAATCTGAGTGTGTTTTAAAAATAAATAAAAAAAATATTTAAAAATCAGAAAATTGCAAGTGTTGGAGTAAATGTGGAGAAATAGAAACACTCATTTCTGGTGGGAAAGTAAAATGGTGCAACCACTGTAGAAGACAATTTGGCAGTTCTTCAGAAATTAAGTCTAAAATTAACATATGACACTGAAATCCTGCTACTAGGTATACACCCAGATAAATAGAAAACAGGGACTCAAATAGATATTTGCACTCTGATATTCATAAGTGTCATTACTCACAATTGCCAAAAGATGGAAACAATCCAGGTATATATAACCAATGAATGGATAAGCAAAATGTATTGTTTACATACAATGGAATATTACTCAGATGTAAAAAGGAATGTATTTCTGGTATATGTGACAACATGGATAAACCTTGAAGACATCAAGTTGAGTGAAATAAACCAGACAAAAGGATAAATATTGTATGGTCTCACTGATATGAAAAAAAAATAGAATAAGCAAATTCATAGGTTCACAAACTAGAAGAGAGGTTACCAAATGACCTGGTGGGGACAGGGAATGTGTTGTCAAGGATTATAATATACAGATTTCCTATTTGGATGGTGGTGATGATAGCACAACATTGTGAATGTAATTATAAGTACTGAAATCTGTATGTCTGAGTGTGGTTAAAAGGAAAAATGTTAGGTTGTATATATGGTATTAGAATAATTTTTTTTAAATCCATGAACCTGCACTACAACAGTAAACACTAAGTTAAACCATGATTTTTAGTTAATAGAACAATTCTAAAAATGTGCTTTCATCTTTCGTAACAAACATACCACACCAATGCAAGGTGTTAACTATAGGGCAGTATATGAAAATCCTGTATTTTATACATGATTTTTCTGTAAGCCCACAACTTCTCTAATAAAAAAATCAGCCAATTAGACACACATGTATGAAGTTATTTAATTAGAATATAGATTTGAAGAAGTAATCCAGAAAGAAGTCCAGAGTGTCAATGATATAAGAAATGCAGACTAAAATTTAAAATAAACAACATGTAGCCTTAGAAAATCTAATGTACATATAATTAGAGTATCAGAAAAACATAATGAAAAGAATGGTCAAAAGCCAATATTAAAGCTATTATGTAACAATTTTCCAGAATTCTTGAATAATAATGTCAGATCCAGGAAGACCAATGAATTCTCAGCATGAAAAATACAAAGAAACCCATACCTAAATATATCAGAGAAAATTCATGGAATGCCCAATGAAAAGTAGGTTTAAATGCAATCATAGAGAATGGACAGATCACATACAAAAAAAAAAAAAAAGACAATTTGACTAATTGAAGAATTCTTTGAAGTATAAATACTAGACAAAATATCTTCAAGTTGATGAGAAAAAATGACCAAAGCCTTAGAATTCTAAATTTTGTTAAGCTGTTTTTCCAGAATGAGACAAAACGTTTTTTCAGAATAAAAGAAAAGCTGGGGTAATTTTCCACCAATGGGCTTACATAAAGGATGTACTTCAGAAAGAAGGGAAATTATCCCAAATGGAAGGCATGAGTTTCAAGAAAAAAAGGTGAGGAAAGATATTTTAGTTATCTTTTAGATTGAAACAACATTTATAATACAAAGCAATGATAATAATGTCTAAATTGCATAGAAAATTGGCTGTAACGCAACTGTTGGACAACTAGAGCATAAAGATATATTAAAGTCATCAGTGCTACTGCATTTTAAGTTTCTTGGATTAACTGAGCATAGGAAAGTTAAGAATTTTTTAAATTAAAGATATACTTTATTAGGTTAAGTATGTCTTCAAATATTTCATTGAACCAAATAATATTGCTAATGTTTGAACACTTTTACTTAAAAATTTGGCAATTTTATATAGCTCAACTACAAAAGACTAGATATGGAGTGTAAGACTAGATATAAAAAAATAAATACAGGGGAAACTGGAATTAGAATAGGAAAAATTTTAAATAAAGATAAAAGAAATAATTAAAAAATAAAAATAGCATATATTCAATTTTTAAAATAATTACAAAATATAAGTAACCATAACAAACGTAGATGAAAAGACATATTTTCAGACTAAATTGCAAAACAAAAACTAAACAAAAGAAATATTTTTACAAGAGAAGATGCTGTATGTATGTTTGTAGAATATTTAATAAGATCAAATGTAATTGTGTTAAATGTTGGACTTGATGGTAACATATTATAGTGAGTATAACAAACACTGTTGATTTATGGATGTGATTGTGGCTGAAATGTGTAGACTAGGAAGATTAATGTTAGTTGGAGGACAGCTGGAGGATGACATTGGAAATGTATGATGATTTTGGAACTGGATGTATATTATGGTTGGTAGTATGAATGCAAGAGTGTTCTACTACAAGGTTTTGGCAATGTGGTGATACATGGGAGAAGTATAGCTGGTGTGATTTGAGGACTATGGTTAGCAACACATTTGTGATGTTTTTGCTACCAAAACAATGTTGGTACTCTATTAATTCTAAAAGTAATAAAAAGAATATATGGTTTGGTTTTGTGAGATATGAATATAATTAAGCATATTTTTCTCTTCTTCATTTTATTTCATTAATAAGGAGACCTTGACTGTGCCACTTAACTAATATGTGTAGCTTTTTGAACACCAGAGGAACCACTGAGTTAGCAACTGAAATTAGATGAGGTAAAAGTGCCTGAAAAATATCTTTTTAGGAGTAATGTTTCCATAAATTGTTCAGTTGCCTTTTCCTGGTCTTTTAATTTTGTGAATTTGAAATAAGGTTGTTGACACTTCCAGGAAGATGGCATCAGAGTAACGAGGCAGGGCTCAACTCTCTCACAAAAACAACAAAGGGCAAAAAGCTATCTGAGGGAGCTGCTTTGGGGATCTGCAGAAAAAGAGAGTGCTGTGCATTATCCAGGAGGGAGAAGGACCGAGAGACAAAACATCCAAATGAAAATCATGAATTACTCACGCCTGCAGCTGGGAACTGCACATATCCTCCACCCTCATAGGCAAATAGCCTCGGTAAAAACCCTGGCTCACTGCAGCCAACTGAGAGGGGAAAAATGGTCCTACTCCCTGGGAAGAAGAGTGGTATGGAGAAGGGTGGAGAGTGGTTTCTATTCAGTGAGTTTGGCTAGCTGAGGCCATTTTGAATGTCGGATATAGCCACCCCAGAAAGTGGAGGTTGTGAGTGACCCATCCATGGAGAAGCTAAAGGGCAAATAAGTGTGTGAGAGGCACCCAGTAAACTCAGAGAAGTGTAAGGAGAAGGAGAGATAAGGGAGAAACACAACAGAAGGAAAAAAAGACCAAAGCCAGCACTATAATGGCCCCAGGGGAAGGGAGGGACAATCTCTTCAGTTAGGTTCTCACGGCCACCTGCCCTGGGATAGAGAGGAAGTACATCATAGAGAGGGAAGGCTAACAGGGCCTTAACAGCCCTGGAAAGGAGGAAGCCAGGAGAGATAGCCAGCAACTCTTAGAAGCCCAAATCACTTGAGGGGATAGAGAGAGAAGAGAGACTGATAAACTTTCAGAAGCCTACAGAACCTGGGAGACAGGTATGGCTCTGTGGATTGACTCTTGCTTCACACCTACTAGGACCCTGGTTCAACGGCCAAACTGCTTAAGAGAAGGGTTGAAAAGAGTGATCCACCAGGTGGTCAGGCATCCACCTGACACCCTCTGCCAAGAAACTTATAGACTGATATTGTTTTTTTTAGGGTTTTTTTATCTGTTATTTTGTATTTCTTTTGTATTTTTAATTTTTTGATTTTTGATTTTTATTCATTATTTTATTCTCTAAAACCAAGCACTGTACCTGTGGAATGTGAGCTATAGAGTGATTGATGAGCACTGGCACTCTGAGAAGGTTCCTAGTGGCCTAAGAGGGAAGCCTGTTTTTCCTGGGTTGTTTTTCATTTTTTTTGGATTTTCTCTTTCTTTGTTTCTTTTTTCCTTTTCCTTTCCTTTTTCTCCTTAGATTTTTAAAATCCTTTTCTTACTTTCATTTTTCCCTCTTCCATTGCTTTTCTTTTATTCCACATTTTCTTGTTTGGTCTTCAGTTTTTCTCTTCTTGTCTCATTTTTCCCATCTTTTATATTAGTCTATGTTTCTTTCCAGTTTCATTTTTATTCTTAATTCATTTCTTTATTCCACAATTTTTATTCTTAAACCTTTGTAATTTATGTGATTTTTCATTCTTACTACATATTTTTTAATCTGGCTCTTTTATAATTTCTTTTCTATCTTCTTTATTATTTTTTTCTTTATCTTTCATTTTTGATAGCATTAAGTTTTTCCAGGGAAACATAGACAACTACAAGGATATAGATTAAGTGGAAGCAAGTGTCAAAGAGGAAACTTAACACAAAACAAAACAAAATAAAACCCTAGACTAGATAGAGAAGATAACCATCTGAATAAGCCCATAAAGATAAACAGATGTGTAAACACCAGCAAAAAATTAGAAGCCATACTAAGATACAAGAAAACATAGCACAGTCTAATGAACAAACTGAAAAACAGGAGAAGATGCAGAATGTGGAACAAGAAACCAAGGATGTCCAAATAAGTAACATGAATGAACTTATTGAAGTGAAGGAAGAGAAAATAGATATTAAGAAGACACTGGGGGAGGGGGGGAACACAAAAGAAAAAAGAAAAAAATAGAAAAAAAGAAAACACTGGGGGAACATACAGAATTAATTGTAAACATACATAAAAAGATAACATCTGATGGTGAATGGCACAATGTGAGAAATCAAAAATATACTAGAAGGATGTAACAGAAGATTTGAAGAGGTTGAGGAAATAATTAGTGGTGTTGAAGATAATACATCTGGAGTCACACGGACAGTAGAACAGATAAAAAGATAGAAAAAATTCAGCAAGGACCCAGGGAATTTAATGACAACATGAAACACACAAATATATATATTATAGGTATCCCAGAGGGATAAAAGTAAGAAAAGGGGGAAGAAGGAGTGTTGGAGGAAATATTGGCTGAAGATTTCCCAACTCTTTTGAGGGACATGGATGTACATTTCCAGGAAGTGAAGTGCACTATGAACAGTGTAAATCCTAACAGGCCTACCCCAAGACATATACTTATCAAATTGTCAAATGCTCAAGACAAAGAGAGAATATGGAAAACAGAAAGAGAAAAGAAATCCATCACATACAAGGGAAGCTTGATAAGATTAAGTGATGATTTCTCATCTGAAACCATGAAAGCAAGAAGGCAGTGTTGTGACATAGTTAAGGCGCTTAAAGAAAAAATAACTGCCAGCCAAAAATTCTGTATCCAGCAACGTTGGCATTCAAAAATGAGCAAGAGTTCAAAATATTCACAGATAAACAGAAATTAAGAGAGTTTTTCAATAAGAAACATGCCCTTCAAGAAATACTAAAGGGAGTTCTACAGGGGGAAAGGAAAAAAAAGAGAGGGTTGGAAGAGTGTGTAGAAAAGAAAATTAGTAGTAAGAATAACTAGAAAGATAAAAATAAAAATAAAAACAAAATATGACATATACAAACTTAAAGAAAAATATGGGAAATGTAAGTACTGCCTTAACAATAATAACCTTGAATGTCAATGGATTAAACACTCCAATCAAAAGGCACAGATTGGCAGAATGGATAAGAAAATATCACCCATCTATATGCCGCCTACAAAAATGCACCTTAAATCCAGGGATACAAGTAGGTTTCAAGTGAATCATTGGAAAAGGATTTTACATGCAAACAATAAACAAAAAGGCAGGAGTAGATATACTAATAACAGACAAAGATGTTAAATGCAAAACTACTGTAAGAGACAAAGGACACTATATATTAATAAAAGGGGTAGTTTATCAAGAAAAAAGAAAAATCTTAAACATTTATGCACCTAAAGTGTGTGCCCCAAAATTCATGAGACAAACATTGGAAAAACTGAGGGGAGAAATAGATGCCAATGCAATTATAGTGGGGGACTTTAATACACCATTATAAACATTAGTCAGAATATCTTGACAGAGAGCCAGTAAAGAAACAAAGACCTTGAAAAATACAGAAGGTGATCTAGAAATAATAGACATATATGAAAACTTACACCCAAATACAAGAAGATATACATTCTTTTCTAGTGCACATGGATCATTCCCCTGGATATACCACATGCTAGGCCACAGAACAAGCATCAACGAATTCAGAAAGATTGATATGATACAAAGTAATTTCTTATACCACAACAGAATGAAGTTGGAAATTAATAATGGGCAGAGAAAACAGAATAGGTACAAAGATACAGAAGTTAAACATCACAATCTTAGTCAGTGGGTTGAGGAGAAAATTGCAAAACAAATCAGTAAATACCTTGAAACAAATGGAAATCAGAGCACAACATATCAAAACCTATAGGATGCAGCAAAAGCAGTAAATTTGTAGCAATAATCTCTTATACTAAAAAAAGAAGAAATTGCTAACAATGAAGACCTAAATAGAAACCTGGAGGAACTAGAAAAATAAGAACAAACTATTCCCAAAGCAAGCAGAAAGAAGGAAATAAAGATTATAGTAGAACTAAGTGAAATTAAGAATAAAAATTCACTAGGAAAAATTAACAAAACCAAAATCTGTTCTTTGTTAAGATTAATCAGACTGACAAACCCTTAGCTTGACAAAGAAAAAAGAGAGAAGATTCTTATATATAGAATAAAAATGATAGAGGAGATACCACCACTGATCTCACAGAAATAAAGAGCATCATAAGAGGATTCATTAAAAATTGTATGCGAACAAGATGGATAATTTAGATGAAATGGACAAATTTCTAGAAACACACAAGGGGCCTACACTGATGAAAGAAGAAATTCATGAACTCGACAGACCAATCACAAGTAAGGAGATTGAATTAGTCATCAAAAGTCTCCAAACTAAAAATAGCCCATTACCAGATGGCTTTATGGGTGCATTCTATCAAGCATTCCAGAAAGAACTAACAACAATCCTGCTTAAACTCTTCCAAAAAAATAAAAATGGAGGGAAAATTGCCTAACTCATTCTATGATGCCGACATCACCCTAATACCAAAGCCACATAAAGATGTCACAAGAAAAGAAAACTCTGGACCAGTAACTCTAATGAATCTGGATACTAAAATCCTCAACAAAATACTTTCTAACCATATCCTTCAACACATCAAGCAAATTATACACCATGGTCCACTGGGCTTCATCCCTTGTATGCAAAGATAGTTCAACATAAGAAAAGCATTGAAATACACTGCATTAATAGATCAACCGAAGGAAAAAAAAAAAGCAAATGATCGTCTAAATTGACACAGAAAAAAGCATTTGACAAAATACAGCATCCTTTCTTGATAAAAACACTTCAAAAGATAGAAATAGAAGGAAACTTCCTCAACATGATAAAGGGAATATATGAAAAACACACGGGAAGCGGATGTGGCTCGATCGATGGGGCTCCAGTTTGCCATGTGGGAGGCCCTGGGTTCGCTTCCCGGGGCCTCCTGGTGAAGGCAAGCCGGCCCGCTCGGCGCGGTGAGCTGACGCAGCCGGACGACCCAACAAAGGGAGACAAGCAGACACAGAAAAACACACAGCAAATGGACACAGTGAGCACAAGCATCAGGGGGGATAAATAAATAAATAAATAAATTAATTAATTAAAAAAATCTTGAAAAAAAAAAACAAGAAAAGAAAAACACACAACTAACATCATATTCAATGGTGAAATGATAAAAGCTTTTCCCCTAAGATCTGGAACAGGATGAGGATGCCCACTGTCACCACTCTTATTTAGCATTGTGTTAGAGATACTTGCTCAAGAACTTAGTAAGGGAAATAAATAAAAGGTATCCAAATTGGAAAGGAATAAGCAAAAATTTCAGTATTTGCAGATGACACAATCTTGTATGTAGAAAGGTCTGAAAAATCTACAATGAAACTTCTAGAGGAGAAAATTGAGTTCAGTAAGGTGGCAGTATATAAGATTAACATGCAAAAGTCAGTATCATTTCTGTACACCAATAATGAGCTACGTGAGAAGGAAATGAAGAAAAAATTCCATTTACAATAGCAACTAAAATAATCAAATATCGAGAAATAAACTTAACTAAAGATGGAAAGGACTTGTACACAGAAAATTACACATTAGTAAAGGAAATCAAAGAAAAACTAAGTAAATGGAAGAATATTCCATGTTTATGGATAGCAATACTAAATATCATTAAGATGTCTGTCCTATGCAAACTGATTTACAGATTTAATGCATTTCCAATAAAAATTACAACAGCATTTTTTACTGAATTGGAAATGCTAATTATGAAATTTATTTGGTGGAGCAAGGAGTCCAAAATAACCAAAAACCTGTTGTAAAAGAAAAACAAAATTGGAAGAATCATCCTACCTGACTTTAAAGTATACTACAAAACTACAGTGGTCAAAACTGCATGGTATTGGCACAAGAATAGGCATACTGTCCAATGAAACCAAAATGAGAGTTCTGATATAGATGCTTGCATATATGATCAAATGATATTTGACAAAGCCACCCAACCCACTAAATGATGCTTAGAGAACTGGATATCCATGTACAAAAGAATGAGAAAGGACCACCATCGCTCACCCTATACAAAAATTAACTGAAGATGAATCGAAGATCTGAATATAAGAGCTAAGACCATAAAGCTCCTAGAAGATAATGTAGGGAAGCATCTATGAGATCATTTAGTAAGATATGTTTTCATAAATTTTACACCAAAAACATGAGCAATGAAAGAAAAAATAGATTAACAGGACTTCCTCAAAATAAAAACTGTTGCACTTCAAAGGAGTTTATCAAGAAAGTGCAAAGGCAGCATATTCAAAGGGAGAAAATATTTGTTAACAATTTATATGATATGGAACTAATATCCAGCATATATAATGAAATCCTACATCTCAAAAAAAAAAAAGACAAACAATCCATTTAAAAATGGGCAAGAGATTTGAACAGACACTTTTCCAAAGAAGAAATACAAATGGCTAAAAAGCACATAAAAAGATACTCAACATCATTAGCTATAAGGGAAATGCAACTTAAAACTACAAGGAGATATCATCTTGCACCATTAGAATGGTGGATATTAAAAAATAGAGAACTACAAGTGTTGTAGCAGATATGGAGGAAAAGGAACACATCCACTGCTGGTGAGAATGTAGAATGGTGCAGCCATTGTGGAGGACAGGTTGGCTGTTCCTCAGGAAGCTAACTATAGAACTGCCATATGATCCAGCATTCTCATTTTTTGGTATATAGCCAGAAGAATTGAAAGCAGAGACACAAACAGATGTATGAAAAACAGTGTTCAGAGCAGCATTATTCACTATTGCCAAAAATTAGAAGCAACTCAAGTGTCCATCAAGAGATGAATGGATAAGCAAATTGTGGTATATACATACAATGAATTATTACTCAGGTGTAAGAAAGAATGCAGTATTAACACATGAGAAATGTGTATGAATCTTGAAGACCTTATGTTGAGTGAAGTAAGCCATTCACTGAAAAATAAATAGTACATGACTTCATTGATACGACTTATTCAAATTGAGCACACTTAAAGAGCTAGAGTCTGAAACATAGGTTATCAAGAGACAGAAAGGGAGTAGAGTGTGTTGAGCTGATGCTGAATATGAGCAAAACCTATGATAAGGTGGAAGAGGTGGTTGGGCAGCTTGATGGGGTGATGGTGCAGGCATGTGAATGGGGTTGATGGTGCTGGAATGTGAGTGTGAATAGAGAGAAGGGGGTTGGGTTGGCCTATCCATGGAACTGGGGAGAGGGCTGGAGAAAGGAGCAGGTGACTGGGGATTTGGAGATCTGTGGTTAAAACTACAATGATGGGAATGTTCTCTTGGCAAGTATGGCAGGGGAGGGTTACTGGGGAAATGTATTGTGAGTGGGGGGGTAAGTGGGATATAGCACACATGGGGTATGTTTCTATGGAACATGAAATTATTCATTTTGTCATAGCATGTTATATCAGTGTGTGAAGATCCACACATTAAGCAAGAAAATATTAAAACCTCATCCTGGGGAGTACTTCTATGTTCTCAATTAGATGGGCAATAATCTCTCAAGTACATCGGCAGAGCCTAATAAAAGAAATAGACCAATATGTCAAGCCCTCAATATAAATGCATGTAACTATGAAACTTATTCTTCAAAAATTGAAACTGAGTGTTTACCATAAGTTCTTAGGGGAGGGGGAGGAAATAATGGAATAGATGGAAAAAAGGGCATTTTTAGGGCAGTGGAACTGTTCTTCATGGTCTGGCACTGACAGATGCAGGCCGCTATAACTTTTGTCAAAACCTATAAAACTGTTTATTGCAAAATATAATCTATAATGTGAACAATTGACTATGCTTAGTAACAATGCTTCAATATTTGTTCATCATTTGTAAAAAATGTGCCGTACTCATGTAAGATGTTATAAATAGGGGGAAATGTGAGATGGGAACTGGTGGGGTATAAGGGAATCCAATATATTTTCTATGTGACTTTTCTGTAACCTAAAGCTTCTTTGAAAATAAAGTAAAAAAAAATAAGACAGTGGAGGAACATATAGAATAAATTGTTAATGTACACAAAACATATCTTATGGTGATGAAAGACACAATGGGAATTTTTTTTTAAATTAATTTTTTACTCTATTTTTATTTTTGTATTTTATTGTTTTTTATTGTTATTTATTATTTTTATTCATTTATTTTTTGCTTTGGTTTTGGGGAAGTTTTGGGTTGCAAAAGGGTTGAAACTGTGGCAGGGGAGGTTCACTGGTGCTGGTTGTCAGCGATGGGGAATGTGTGGGGAACGGAGCACCTGGGGCATGCTTTTATAAAATGTGAATATGTTTAACTGGTCATGATATATAGTCTCAGTGAGCTGAGATGGGCAAAGCAACCAAAAGAAAATTGAATTCCCATCATGGGTAGTCCTGCTATATTCTCAAGTAGAGCAGCAAACATCCTTAGAGTATATGGGCAGTGCCTAGGGAAGGATGACAGACCAATATGCCAAGCCCTTGATATTGATGTTTGTACTTATGTACCTCATGCTTGTGAAATTGAAACTTAGTTTTGTGTTATAAATTGCCTAAGTGTTACCCTCTGAAGCCTCCTTGTTACTTAATGTGGCCTATCTCCTAGCTACACTCAGCATATAAACTCACTCCCTTCTTCACAGTGTGGGACATGACTCCCAAGGATGAACTGCCTTGGCACCAAGGGATTATTTTCAAGCACCAACTAGTGATGCATTTGGAAAAAGACCTTGGCCAAAAGGGGGAAATATTAAAGACAAATCAGTTTTTATGGCTAAGAGATTTCAAAGTGAGTAGGGAGGTCATTCCAGAGGTTACACTTATGCACATCACAGGAAGATCTCATTGAGTGCCACAGTAAACTGTGCCTCAAGTAGGGCTGTTCCTGAGGGCTCTAGACACTTCTAGACACAGTAGGCAGGGAAGACAATCTCAGGAATTCAACACCCTGTCAGTGGGCCTTACCTTGGAATATGTGCTCCCAAATATAAGAGTTGGACTTATTAATAAATTCCCTATACATGGCTCTTCTGACCCTTTTATTTGAATCTAAAATTAGCATTACACCCATTCAATACATGTACCAGAGACTTAAATCTTCTGGCTGATGATATGCCAGTTCAGCCCTAAATTTTAGCAGTGTTGAAGCCAACACCCACTCTCCAGTTCATTGGACTCACCCAGGACAACTAACAAAAGGATGATGATGGACAATGTCCACCCCAAAAAACAGAGGGTATCTACAACTGCAAGCAAAACTGTTCCATCCATCTGTCCTATGGGATCTAAGCTCCCTCTCAATCAGAACCATTGTGGGCATCACCATCCGAAAATCCTCAAGATTGAGGAATGAACAAACATAAGGTAAGAATGCAACTATGAACAAAAGTAGACTTATTATTATTCTAACAATGGAAGATCATGTAACATTGATATAAAGGCAGTGGTCTCCAGACGTTCTGAGGAGAGGGAGAGGGAAGAATAGGTGTAAAATGGGGAAGATTGGTTACATTTGAATTTTTCTGCATAACTGTAATGACAGATACAAGCCATTATACATTTTGTCAAAAATGGTAAAAATGTTTTGTACAAAGTGTAAACTATAATATAAACTATTAACATCCCACACCAACATCCTTCATCAGTGTGGAACATCACCCATAATGGATATACACATCCTGGGGATTTGCCACCAAGCATAGACCGCATTTCACATCATGGACCACCCTCTCTCCCACACAGTTCTGCATGGTATATGCTGATGTAAAATGGCCTACATCTGTTGCCACAATGCCACTCATGACCACCCCCAAGTCCCAAAAAAACCCTGTATTTCGACTGCCTCTCCCCTCCCTGCCCTGAAAATGTCCAGTGGCCACTGTCTCCACCTCACTGTTACAATTTCTTCCATTGTTTGAATCACAATATACGACAGAACACCACTGTCGTATATTGTGGTGGTGTGTCGTATATTGTCGTATATTGTGGATGTTATGGGAGGTGTGGGAGGCAGGGAACATGGGAATCCTTGTAATTTCTGAGTAATAATTAGGTAATCTAAGCACCTTTAAAATATATATATATATATAAAATAACATTTATGTAAGAAAATACACATATATGCATATATATTTGTATATCATTTTACAAATATTGGTATGTACTGTGAAAAATCTTGA
>JAQZBX010077214.1:0-14310 GCA_029593785.1 Cabassous unicinctus | reverse complement strand
AAATGGGTTGGTCTTTATAAAGGGTATTTATTTGGGGTAGAAGTCTATAGTTACCAGGCCATAAACTATAAGTTTCTTCCCTCAACAAAGTCCATTGTTATGTGTTGGAGCAAGACAGCTGCCGACATTTGCCCAGGGTTTAGGCTTCTGGAGTTCTTCTCTTCTCAGGGCTGCGTTTCTCTCCGGGGCTTAGCTCCTGTTTCCTCCACAAGGTTAGCTGTAGGCGATCAGGCGAACGGCTTGCTTCTCTTCTCCTGGGGCCTTCTTTCAAACATTAAAGCTGCTTCTTAAAGACTGCTTCTCAAAACTGTTCTTGCCATGCCTTTTATATTTGATTCCCCACCCACTAAGGGGTGGGGCTCAACACCCTAATCATAACCTAATTATGCCCAGATTAACAGATCAGTTTATAAGCATGATTTAATTATATTTTTGGAATTCATAATTATATCAAATTGGCCAACGGTTACAGTCTATCACAAGTAATTCTTGGATGATTGATAAAGTAATGCATGATTGGCTATGTTTGGAAATAAAGTTTTAAAGAGGTCAAATGAAAGAGCCTTACATGCATGTTAGGCAGGGCTATGAGTAGTGTAAAAGAATGTTTGATGCAAATTAGAAAAAAAAAATTTCCTTTGTGTGTGAAAAGTTTGAAAAGATTCTCAATTGAACAAATGATTTCACAAAAGCCTTTCCAGTGTCCTAGTTTAGAGGCAACCATTGTCCTGTGATGTGGGGGTACATTAAAACCTCTCTCAAATCCCTCTACAATGGTCTATGTACAGGGCACACATGCTCAACCATAAGTAGTAGACCTAAGAATAAACTGTAGGATTTCACATCCATGAATTTCTCTTTGTCATATAATCCTGGACATTCATTAGAGTCACTGAAAATGAGCAGGGACTGAGTTACCTTCTCTCCAATATAGGAGGATATCTAGCTGCAACTCTGAGATACTGCATGATTACAAATAACTCACAAACATACACCTATACACCTGGATGTATACATACATACATACAGGAAAATGCATATTTTCAGTAAAAAGACTTTAAAAAGAGCTATTCCCATTACTTGAAACTCTTTGCCCTTTGTTTCTTAAAAGTCTCTTGACTTTATATTTACTAGAGTCCCTGTGGATTAGAGTCATTAAGGGATTTACAATGCAAAATTTGCAGAGAGAAGAAACTTGACTTTTTTTCTAAGACAAAAAGGTTACCCTGAGGGGTCCCCAGCTGATTTTAAAGCCTTGTTCTTCCCAGTGAGATCTTTCTCCAGGTGTCTGCTGTGGAATTGTCTTGGGGTGATTTGCCAAGAGCCTAACCTCAGAAGTGATTTGGTCTGAACAATTCCTATGGAAACCCCATTCTCTTGGCTCAGAAGACAAATTCCAGAAGAAATAAAATGAAATAAAATCTAACCTCCTCTTGATTTTTCCTGACTTCAGACATTTCTACTGTGCATGTGAGATATCCTGTTAAGCAAGGTGAGTAATTGGTAAGGAAAAAGCTGAAGACCTTGAAAAGAATGATGTAAACCTACTGAGACTATTTCCTAAGTTATAAAATCACTTTGTCCTGAATGAAGATGGCAGCAATTCACATTAGATGTCTGAGAATTCTTTGAAGATTAGGTTAGATGTTAGGGGAAGTTGTAAAGTCTTGTAAGGTATGATAAATTAATCTGAACATTACTTTAAATTTGTAGGCAGTTCCATAGCTAAGGGGTTGTTTCATACCTTTCAGTTCAGTATATCAACAAATTTCTGTTATCCTAAAGTTCATTTTGTATTTTTTAAACTGAAACACTTTTTGAATCCCTTTTCTTCTGGACTGCTCCATTTAGGGGGAAAGTGCTATGAGGAATTTGATGCTATATACAAACAACAACAAATGCTGCTTCTTCCTCTGCCTCATCCTCCCTGTCCTCCTCTCCCCAGTGAGTCCCTAGAGGACACCGCATGCCAGATGAGGACAACTGGCATTGGGGACCTGGGGAGTACTTGTGCCATCAAAAGTGCTCCTCCCTGCAAGGAAACCACCTGCCTGGAGTAGCTGCTGAAGCTGCCACTGCACACAGAGTAGCACGGAGTCCCCTGAAGACTGGAGCCTGAGATGAGCCAGGGACACAGCAGCAGCCAGGGAGCCTGAAGCTCACCTCTCTGAACTGGGAATAAGAGGAAATGGAATTGGAACCCAGAGCTGGGAGAAGGACCTGCTAAAATGTTCAATAGTAGCCTGAGCTTGGCAGCACCCTTCCAAGCTTCCTGTATATCATGGAAACCTTTCCTCACTCTCTCAGTACCTCATCTCTGAAGATACTTGGGTCTGTGGAGGGAACTGGTAGCACATGCAGATCTCAGTTTTATTCACAGTTCACAAGCACTGATGGGTACATTAAAGAAGAGACAATAAAAGCATTTAAATTTTAAAAAATCTAATAAGGATATTATATTAGTGATTTAAAAATGCATATAATCTCACTTTGGCTTTTTCACTTTCTGAAATTAACATATTGATTGGTTTCTTTAGTACTCACATTTCATTAATTTCTTTAAGACCCACTCAAAGGCCTTATAAGTGCAGTTTATTCCATGTATCTTCCTATATTAGCCAGAATTCTCAAGGGAAAGAGAAACAACAGGAGATATCTGCAAATATTATGAGAGTCTTATAAAAATTTTCTCATATGACTATGGGGTTGCACAACTCCAAATCCTAGGGCAGGCAGCAAGTCAGGAACTCTGATGAATTCTCCAGGAGAAGATGGCTGGCTGAAGTACAGATGGAAATTCTCACTTCTAACTGCTGAAATCCTCACTTGTCCTTTAAAACCTTCAATCAATTAATTGAGACTTCTCTCATTGTTAAAGGCAATCTCCTCAGGTGATTGTAGATGTAATTAGCCATAGAATCAATCAAATTACTGATGATTTAAGTCCACAAAATATCCTCACAGTAACAATCAGGTAAGTGCTTGCTTGACCAAATAACTGACACCATCACCTGGCCAAGGTGACACATGAGCCTAACCATCATCCCTCCTTTAATAAATCAATCAAACTCTGTGCCTTTCTGCCCCTTTCTTTCTCTCTCTTTCTCTCTTCCTGCAATCCTCCTTTCATCCACTGCCTTGAGTAACATTTAAGAAGGACCCATAGTCATTCAATACTATACAATAATATAATTTTTATATATCTTAAATATTAGGGGCATTGATTTTCAACTATTCTTACTTGGAATTTATAAAGGTATAAATGCATCTATGTTTTTCAATCATGTAACTTAACTTTCCTAGAATAAGAAGAATAAATATACTTACCTAACTCCTTTTATCTGAGAAGATTCTGCTTTGATGAATGAAACATCTTGCCTTTTTTTTTTCTTCCTTTGCTCTCTCAAGAGAAGAACTTCCCCACCCCGCATGGATGAAATTGATAAAGACAACTGGACCAAGGTGAGAGAGATTATTCTTATCTGGATACCTGCCACCAGAATCATTGCGAGCCTCTTGTTCTGCATTTTTTATTGGCTTATTTCATGACTGTCCTTGGAAACATCCTCATCATTACCCTGATTCTTATAAATTATATGCTCCACTCACCCTGTATTTCTTCTTTAGCAATTTCTCTTTCAGTGAAATTTTAATTATCACATGTGTTGCTCCAAGATGACAGCAGGTTCCTGTTAGAGAAGAACATCTCAGTCAATGAATGCTTTGCCCAGTTTTATTTCTACTTCCTCCCTGGATGCTTTGAGTTCACCCTTTTTGCAGCCATGATCATGAGGTTGCATTTTGTAGTCCCCTTCTGTGTCCATCTTGTCATACTCTCCTGGGAAGTCAGCTTTCTCCTCATCCTCCCATCCACAATCCTTAAGGCAGGACTGCCATATTGTGGCTCCAATGAGACTGATCACCTTTTCTTTAACAGTGCCTCCTCCTCCTCCACTTGGTCTGGGCTGATGTACCTGTCATTTAGCTATTGGATTTCCTCAGCTCCATTGTTCGGCTCATCAGATCCCCTCACTCACAGTGGTCTCTTATATTACATGTTATGCACAATTATGAATATACCTTCAGGCCAAGGTCAATGCAAAGCTTTTGCCACTAATGCCTTTCATTTCACTGTAGTCCCCATGGGCTATGGAAGCTCAATCTGTGTATGTCCACCCCTCACAGAAGAGCAGCCTGCACCTAAACATGATCCTCTTTATCCTCTACAGTGTCAACCCACCTCTCTTGAATCCCTACTTTTCAGTGTATAGAATAAAATTGTGAAAGATGCCCTGAAGGACACTCTAGTTAAGGACTGGGACTTCCTTAAAGGAATGAAGTCCAAGTGAGGGAACTTTTGAGAATTATTCCAGACCTGGGAATTCTCAGCCTTGTAGAGAATGAGTCCAAAAATTGATATAATAATTGGGGGTATATCTATACTAAACCTTCATATCATAATAATATAGTCAAACTGGATTCAAATATGTCTTATTTTTTTAAGATGCATGAATAAATAGTAAAAGTATAAATTGGGGTTCTAGTAGTTTGTGGTATTTATGGGCCCCAGAAAATCATGTCCTTAGGACTAATCCATTCCTGTGGGTGTGAACCTGTTGTAGGTATTAGGTATCTCCAGTTAATGGCCTTTTGACTAATTTACTTCAGTGAGGCCTGGCCCAGGTTGCATTTTAATCCTCTTACTAGAGTAATTTATGAACAGGAAGAATATGGAGAGAAACACAAAGAACAACTCCAACAACTAGAGAGAGGAAGTCCCAGAAGTCAGAAGCTGTAGATAATTGAACACAGAAGCAGAGAGAAAGCCATGATGCAGGAAGCTGAAGGAAAAGAAACCCAGAGAAGGAGGGAGAGTGCCAGTAGATGCTGCTGCATGCCTTGCCATGTGCTTTGCCATATCAACAGAAGGAGGTCTTCAGAGAGAAAAGCATCACCTGATGACGCCTTGATTTGGACATTTTCACAAGCTCAGAACTGTAAGCTTGTAAGTTAAAAAATCTCTATTTCAAAAGCAAGCCCATTTCTGCTTTATTGATTTCAGTACCTTTTAGAAAACTAAAGTAGTGATTTTGCTAGTGACAGTTTTAGCCATAGATGTTGTAGTTAATTGATGTGATGGTGGTGCTGCCCTTGCATGATGCTGAACCCCAGGTACTTGACCTGCTGCTTACAGATCTGAGACTTCCTCCAAGACATTTTGTACCACTTCTGTGTTAAAAGTTATAGGAGAGTCTGGGTCCCTTTCCAGCAGTCTTCTTCTGTTTCACTGGCAAGCAGGAGATCATCTACATAATGTAAGAGAGAACACATGCAGTTTTTTGGGGGTAGGTGGCCAAATCTGCTGCCAAAGCTTCCCCAAAAAGGGTAGGGGAGTTTTTGAAGCCCTGTGGGAGCCGGGTCCAGATTAGCTGAGTGTTTTGCCAGGTTTGGGGATCCTCCCATTCAATGGCTAACAGAGACCGGCTTGTGGGGACCAGCCACAGACAGAAGAAGGAATCTTTCAGGTCCAGGCAAGTGAACCAGGTGGCTTCAGGCAGCAGCTGTCCTAATAGGGTGTATGGGTTGGGAACAACCTGATGTAAGGTGAGACTGGCATGTTTAATGGCTCATAAATCTTGCACTGGTCGATATCTGGTCCTATCTGGATTTTTTACTGACAATAATGGGGTGTTACAAGGTGACTGGCATTTGATTAGGAACCCCCCTCTCTTTAGGTGGGCTATATGTTCAGCTATGCCCAATTGCGCTTCACGGGGGATCGGATACTGCCTCTGCAATATTCTCTGCAGATCACTCCAGGCTTCAGGTCGATGATGATGGGTGCATGGTTCCATGCCATTCCCAGTGGGTTTTTTTCTGCTGAAATCTGGGGGGAAAGTTCCAGCAGTTTTTCCAGATTCTGACCTGAACTTTCTTCAGCATGAAGTCTACATTCTTTGCTTCAGGGCATGGTGACGAGGAGAGTGAGGCCAGTCCTGAGGCTTAAGCTTGCTGGCCCTTCAGGTTTGAAGGTAATCTGGGCCCCCAGTTTGGTTAAGAGGTACCTACCAAGAAGGGGAACTGGACATTCAGGCAGGTACAGAAATTCTTGAGTTACTTCATGGCCACTGAGCTGGCAAGTCCTTGGCTGGCAAAAATGCTGTTGGTTTGACTGGTCCCCAGTCACTATGATATTAGTGGTTTTTCCACTAAAGGGGGCAATGGGGGTTGTGACCACAGAATGTTCAGGACCAGTGTCAACCATGAGAGTCATTGACTGGCCCCTGACTTGTAATTTGAACATGGGCTCATGGGGACCAAGTTCCAGTGAGCTTTGTCACCCCTATTCAGGGATGAGTCCTGCCAGCCCAAGAAAAAGGTCATGGGGCTCAGGTCAGTATTTCCCTTTAGGGATGTTCCCTCTAAGTGCCTGAGTCTTTGGGGGGGCTGTCATTTTTCCAGTGTCCACTCTCTGCAGAAAGCACTTTGGTCTCTGGACAGAAGCACCCTTATGGCACTTGTCCCCCCTTTTTGAGGTGGTCCTTCTCATCTGGTGGGGTAAGGATTTCCTAAGGCTGCTGCTAGTAGGGAGGCTTGATGTTTTATTTGCTTCTTGGCTTCTTGTTCGGTGACTTCATCTCAATTGATGAATACTTTGTTGGTGACTTGCAGTAGTTGAGAGATGTTCATGCCCGTGAACCCTTCTAATTTTTGGAGATTTCTTTTGATGTCCATTGCTGCTTGTGCTACAAAAGAGGCATTCACCATCCTCTGGTTTTCCAGAGCCTCTGGGTCAAAAGAAGTGTAGATCCTGAAGGCCTCACAAAGCCGTTCATAGAAATCTCCCAGAGACTCATGGGGCTTTTGAGTAACTAAAGTCGTCTTTGTCATGTTTGTGGGTAATTTTGGCCCCCTCTCGGACCCCTCAGAAGAGTGCTTCCCAGTATTATTGGAGTGCAGGCAGTCCCTATTCAGTGCTGAAGTCCCAGTTAGGCTGGGTTTCTGGTGCCGCTTCTCATGCCCAATCTTCTGGGTTTAAGACACCAGTAGGGGCCTGCTCTTGCAGCCACTTTTGGGCTTTCATCAGAATTTGTCGCCTTTCCTCTGTATTAAATAAAGTCTGGAGGAGTTGGCAGCAATCATCCCAAGTAGGACGATGGGTTTTGAAAATATATTCCATGAGATCAATAAGGGACTGGGGTTTTTCTGAGTAGTAGGTGGTGTGGTGCTTCCAGTTTAAGAGATCTGTAGTTGTGAAGGGCTGGTAGTATAATACAGGCTTCCCAGGTTAGATGGTCCCATTTTTGCTGATCTGGGCCAGACCCTGTGTTTCATGGAGGGGCATCTGTAACGTGGGTTGTGCCAACTGGAGTCTCCTTGCTAGTGGGGTTGCAGGGCTTTCATCAGAGTGAGTCGATGTTCCCTGAGGGGCCAAAGGTGGAGGTGTTGCTGAGAGATCTGCCTATAATCCTGGGCTAGGAGGAGAGACTGAAAGTAGGGGTGTTTCTGGGAGATCTGCCTGTGCTCCTGGGCCAGGAGGAAGGGCTAGAGCGGCCAGAGCTCATGGTGATGGGGGTGGTGGTGGGTCCTCCTCCAAGGACCCTTGATGAATGATTGGCTTCTGGAGCCCTGTTTCCTGTGCAACCAGAACCCTACTCTCTCCCTCTTTTCCAATGCACAATCAAACCCAACGGGGCAGAGTCTGGGCTGTCTCCAACCAAGAGTCGATGTAGGGAAACTGATCGGGGTGGCCAGGAGTTCCTGTGACCACCAGCCACACTGCACAGACCCTGGCTATATCCAGGGTCCCTTCTGAGGGCCAGTAAACATTAAAAGTGGGCCACTCTACTTCACATAAGGCTCGGAGGGTGCCAGGGTTCATCCAGATGCCGTGATCTCTGGAAAAACCCTTCTTGAAATTTTTGAGCATGCAGTTTAAGACAGTAGGTTTTGACTGTGATGATCACATACCCTGCATTGGTTGTGCAAGACAGACAAAGGAAGGGGTGCCTCTTTCAAGGCCACTCAGATGCCCACCTGTCCGTGTCTCTCATGAGAACTTAGGCTCATCTAAGCTAAGGCGCCTGGGCAATTTCCAGGTGAGATGTTGTGCCAGATGACATAGCCATGGGAAACAGGATGGGGCCTACACTGGCTCCATAGCATATGCTAAGAAGTCAGACTGGAATGGCAGGTGCAAGCCCCTACCATCCACATTCACTCACACAGTCACCAGAGGTTATGCAGTCCCTCCCACAGGGATTGCCCTATTCTGGAATCTCAGTACTCAAGATTTCAGGAGGTGATCAGTCTCCTCTTCCATCTAGAGATGGGCCTGACTGAGGGCTTGACACCTGGAGCCTTACCTTTCTGGAGTTTTCTGGCACTGTTCAGTCTGCCTTCCCACTGAGTCAGGCTGGGGTGTAGGGACACAGCCTGTGGGGATTGCCTCAGTAGGAGGTCCCATCAAGAGGACAGGTGGTGCCCACCTCATTGGCTCAGAGGTTGCCATTGGCCGCACCCATCAGCCCCAAGCTGGAGGCACAATGGGCCTGCTCAGTTGGGTTTCCTGGTCAGGGAACCAAATGTTGCAGCAGAAACAAGTCTTACATGATGAGTAAGCCCAAACAGCACTCGAAGAGATGGAGGAACAAAGTTTTATTACACGTGGGCCCAGAGGAGAGTTCAATCTTCAAATTCTGAGCACCCTTTCCTGATTTTCATAAGTTTATATTGGTACCCTCAGCAGGCAAATTCCTGAACAACCAGGCAGATGTGGTTACAAAAGCAAAGAAGCTAAGTTACTTTATCTTTCTAAAAGCAGAAGGCCATTAGGGAGGGAAAAGAGTCATTACCTGTATAGAGTTGTAAATTTCAATTCAAAGGGGCAGCCTGGGTTGTTTATCTTCCTGACATGGATTCCAAGGAAAAAAGGAGAAGATGGAGGGAAGATAGAGGCTGGAGACCATGGGGAGTTTTTTTTCTTGAAGCAGTGGGTTTCTCCTGAGGGTGGGGTTGGGGGTCCCTGCACTTCCCTTATTAGGGTCAGTCTTTGCCCAGCCTATAAGTCTTGGTAACAACTGGTTGGCAAGTGAGACAGGGAAGAGACCAGTATACTCTCCTGGTATATGGTATATGGTATATATATCACCATAAATGGTAAGCTAACTATCTATGAGGAAAAAGCCTTTCCTTAACCAAACTGTATGCCAGTTCTCCTGTTCCCTCTCTTTCAGGATTGTTTGTTTGAATAATTGTTCTCCCAACCCACTCCCTCCCCACTGAAATGCACAATATTTATTCAAAACACTGTGATGTACAAAATTTTCCTAATAATTTTCCTAAAGTTCCATAATCACTGAATAACAGGAAAAAACTTAGTGAACTTCTGAACATTTGCATAATGAACACAGCCAATTGCCCAATCTGAAAATCCTCACTGCCTTAAAGTATGAAATGATATTGCTAGAGGCATAGTTTTTGTCATATCACTTACAGTGTGCATTGACTTTTTTCTTTATTAGAGAAGTTGTGGGTTTACAGAACAATCATGCATAAAATATAGGATTCCCATAAACCACCTCACCACCAACACCTTGCATTGGTATGGGACATTTGTTACATTTGATACTACATTTTTATAATTGCACTATTAATTAAAATCCATAGTTTATCTTAGTGTTCACTGTTTTTGTAGTATAGCTCCATAGATTTTCCAAAAATTTGTATTCTGTTACCAAATGTACAATCTAACATTTCCCCTTTTAATCATATTGAGATATATATTTCAGTGTTGTTCATTTCATGGACAGTAT
This sequence comes from Cabassous unicinctus, assembly GCA_029593785.1. NCBI lineage: Eukaryota > Metazoa > Chordata > Mammalia > Cingulata > Chlamyphoridae > Cabassous > Cabassous unicinctus. Next base: position 4,495 of record JAQZBX010077214.1, on the reverse strand, counting down.
TGTGCTACAATCAACACCATCCATTACCAAAACATTTTCATATTCGAAATAGGAACCCGGTATATTTTAAGCCTTACATTTGTATTCCCTATCTCCACCACATCCCCTGGTAACCTAGAGTCTAGATTCTGATTCTATGAGTGTGTTTTTCTAGTTATTTGAATCAGGGAGACCATACATTATTTGTCCTTTTTTGTCCAGCTAATTTCACTCATTATGATTTGGGAGTGAGTTTTGCAAGTGACAAAAACCTAATTCTGTCAGTCAGGGGAAAGAAAAGATTTTGCTGGCTCAGAGAATCCTGCAAGAGTTTCAACAAGCAAAGCATAGGCCTCTGTGGTGAACAGCACTCAAGTCAGATTGCTATTGTCAGGTGAGAAATAGCAAACCAAGTTGCAAGGCAACAATGGCATTTATTTGGTGTCCTACAATTTCAATTCAGTGTGCAGAGTTTCAGGTAGAAAGTCAAAACATGCCCCATCTTTCTATTTCCAGACAAACATTTTTAAAGTAAAAGAAAATTAGAGAAGTTGTGTGTGGTTGGTGGATATTTGAGGTACTATGCCTTTCAGGCTAAATAGTGAACTGAGTTCTTTACCATGCGGTTTGTTTTATCATATCCAGATGTCCTTGGGGTTTTGAGGAACATTGTTGCCTGAATCTTTGCATTCTTTGGCAGTTTGTGATATATGGCTGATGTTTACCTAATAGCAATCTCCAGAATGAAACCCTGACTCCATTATAAATTTCTTAACCAGGGTAACTCTACTTTGTTTTACTTCCTATACACACTATTCTGCATTTCTCTGCTTGTTACTTCATCCATCTCTGTTGAAAGTGTTTTCCATACATAGGGAGAAATAGCGGCTATGATGGATTTCATTAACTGCTTATTGTTGCTTTCAACAAAGAGAAACTAACTTTGTTTCTTTGTTTCCCTTTGGAAAAGTACAAGGAAGAAATCTAAGAGGTCTGGCTTTGGTGAGTTGAACATCCCTGAATAAAATGCCTGCAGCCAGGAAAGGTGTCCGTTTAGAATCTATCAGTAAACAGCTTAAGAGGTAAGTTGAGCACAGTCTTTTAATGATCTGGAACATTTTGTAAAATAATGGGTGCACTATTAGTGTTTATCCTTGAATAAGTATAAAAAGTGAACTATGCTGACTGTGCTGAATGATGGGTCTAAGACTTTAGGATAAAATGGGGCATCCTACTTCTTATCTTTAACCTTTATTCCATAACAGAAACAAACACTAAACCCTCATTTCTCTGTTATTAAGGAAATCCTTTTTTACTAATAATCAATTTCTTCCAGTATAATTGAATTCAGTAAGCTTGCTTTTATCTTTTAATGCTAATTAATGAAATTCTAATGCCTAACTTTAAAAGTTCAAGCCTACTCTATTAAGAAATGGAGCTAACTTTCTATGTTAACCTTACTATTCCTCCATCTTTATTGGTAGTTTCTGTTTTTTAACCCCTCCACTTATGGTCCATGTCTTTTGCTTCCATAATTTATTTCATGGAAAATAAGCTATTTGGATTTCATAATTTAGGGTCCCTTTACTTTGATTTCCTGTTTGGATTACCAGGCTTTGGCTGAGTAAATTAGGTGAAAAGAGAGGGAAGTTAGAGCATTCATCACCCTTGTTCCATTCTAGTTTGGGTGAGCTATGGCATTTCTATGCAAACTCTCAAGTCTCAGGAAGACAAAATGACCAAATCAGTGGATGTTATTTAACTTCTCTTCAAAGAAGCACTAGTGTTTGTTCAATGAGCCCACTTAATTGCAGCTATGGGACAGTGATAACAACCATGCATGTAATCAACAATAGTTTATCTCCCTAATACCAACTGAATACTTATCCAGACCACAGCAAAGAGTAATGTGGAGTCACTGAAATGGCTGCATTTTCTGACTACACCAGCCATCCTCAGATACAATTGTTTATCTTAATGGGACAATTAACTTCTATCATCTTTGGAAAACAAACAGGAAGTAATGATACACATAACTTTTGAAAAAGGAACTAATTTGATGGTAATGAGAATGTAGCAATGGGCTCACATCCATTGGATTCACAAGTATTGTCACTATCAGGGTACTCCATAGTTATTTTCTTTTTTACAACCTTGGAATTTATAACATTTTATTCCTTCTATGGCTGATTTTGAGGGTATGCATGCTGTACGTTGTAGGTGAAATATTTAACAATTTGAGATGTAACCTTTTATTTGAAAGGATACATTTTTGCTTTTTGTTTTTGCTTAAGCCAGATAAGGTATTCTGAGTAACCTAATTGGATTGAGAATATTCAAACTGTGCCTCAGTCTTGGAAGAACAGTTATATTTCTGTTTTATGCTCAAGCCTAGGATATAGCTATTTGGTCTCCATTCATCATTATGTATTTTAATGCCATCTTTAGTCCCTAAGCTTTTCATGTCCGAAGAAATGCCATAGTGTCTTCTCATCAAGTCCATTTCCTCTTCCAGATAGGTGGATGCTTCAGGAGCAAAGATCCCAAATCCATATCCAATTACTTGGGTTTCCTTATGACCCCAGATTTGATCACATCTATTTCCAAAAGCATTTTTCCTGGGTTTCCTTATCATCCCAGAATTCATCACATCTGTTTCCAAAAGCATTTTTCCGCGGGTTTCCTTATGACCCCAGATTTGATCACATCTATTTCCAAAAGCATTTTTCCTGGGTTTCCTTATCATCCCAGAATTCATCACATCTGTTTCCAAAAGCATTTTTCCACGGGTTTCCTTATGACCCCAGATTTGATCACATCTCTTTCCAATAACATTTTTGTTTTCTGAAGAGAAGGTGGTTGTGAGCCAATGCCCATATGGGCAAAATCTATGACAAGGTAGAAGTATGTAGTTGTGCAGTCGAGGAGGCATGGCAGTGGTGCAATGATACTATTGGGTTGGGTGTGTTGGTTTGTCACTGGGGTAGGGAGGGTAGGGTGGGTTGGACAGTCATTTGAAGTGGGGGGAGGGTTGGGGGAAGGAGCAGGTGAACACTGGGGATTGGCAGCTTCATGGTTGAAATTAAATGTTGAGAATGATTTTTTGGCAATATGGCAAGTGAGGGTTACTCGTTTAGGGTGCTGGATGTGGGGAATATTTGGGACACGGTGTACCTTGGGCAGGGTTTTATGGAATGAGTGTTCATCTTGCCATAGTGAGTTATAACAGTGGGTGGAGACCCACATAATGAGTGGCAAGGTGGTGGACTCACATCCTGGGGAGGCCCGCTATGTTCTCAGATAGAGGAGTGTGAGTGTCTTGAGAGCATGTGTCATCACTAATAGGTATGTTACTGATTTTCAGCCCAGTTGTTCTTTCAGTTCCTCTGTTGACAGGAGGCTATTGAAGTCTACAACTTAACTGTAGATTTGTATATTTGTCCTTTCAGTTCTATAAAATTTTTCTTTTACTTTTTTGATGCTTTCTTCTTTGGCGCATATACAGGTGGAATTGCTATTAATTCTTGATGGATTAACATTTTATAATTATACAATATCTCTCCCTGTAATTGGTAATTTTCTTTAATCTATTAATATGATATTAATAAAGCCTATACTGCTTCCTGTTTTATTAACGTTTGCAAGATATAGCTTCTCCATATTATTTTAACTTATCTATATTGTTATATTTGAAGTGAGATTCTTATAAAGAACATTAAGTTTGGTCATGTTTGTTTTATCCACTCTGTCAATATCTGTCTTTAATTAGTGCATATAGGCCATTTATATTTAATATTATTCTTGGTATGTTATGGCTTAAGTTTCTTAATCTATGTTTACTTTCTGTTTGCTTATCTATTTAGATTTTCCCCTTGCCTTGAGATACTTGAAATATTTCTAGAAATCCATTTTATTGTTCTATATTGCTTTGCAGCAAAACACTTTTATACCATTTTTATAGATTGTCTTGTGTATTACATCACACATACATATGATATCACAGTCTACTAGTGTCATAATTTTATCAGCTTGAGTGAAGTATGAAATTTTTTTCTCCTTTTACTTCCCTTTTCTCTCCTCACTTATATCATAATCTTCATACAGATTTCTTTTACATGCATTGAAAATCACATCTGTTTTATGATTTTTACCTCAGCAGTCAAATATAATTTAGAAAAATGAAGAGGAGAAGGAAATTCTATTATGTGAACACATATTTTCTTGTTTTCTATTGTTACTCAACCTATCTGATGTTCCAAGATTTCTTTTTTCATAATTCTTTTCTATTGAGAGTATGTCCTTTTCCCATTCTCTCAGGGTAGATTGACTGAATACAAATTTTCTTAGTTTTTCTTCAGCTAAGAATGTTTTGATTTCATCTTCATTCCTGAAGTATACTTTCACTGTCTATAAAAATCTTTTTTTTTTGTTTGTTTGTTTGTTTGTTTTATTTTATTTTATTTTTTTTTATTTGTCAAATGATATATAAATACATATGCAAATATGTGCATTTGTT
>JAQZBX010077212.1:0-14334 GCA_029593785.1 Cabassous unicinctus | reverse complement strand
ATAGATAGATAGATAGATAGATAGATAGATAGATAGATAGATAGATAGATAGACAGATAGATTAGATAGATAGGTAGATAGATGATAGAGAAGATAGATAGGGAGAGAGAGAGAGATAAGAGAGAGAGAGAAATAGATGGTTGATAGATGATGCATTAGATAGATAGGTAGATAGATGATAGAGAAGATAAAGAGAGAGAGATAATAGAGAAATAGATGATAGAGATAGATGATAGAATGATAAAGCAAAGGCAACAAAGTGTTAAAATTGTATTATTTTTGCAACTCTCCTGTAACCTTGAAAATATTTCAAAATAAAAAATTTGAGAATAAAATTGCAGGCCAGCCATCACAGCTGCTCACCTTTCTCTGCCCAGTTGGAAGCAGACCCCGTCTCTGGAGGCCAGCTTGAAACCCCCTCTGTGGGGCCCACTAGGACCCTCGGGATTTTCCTTCCCACAGCCCTTCCCTCTTCCCCCATGCTCCCCATCTGTAGGGAAAACTGCCTGCCCCCTTCTTCAGTTGCTTCCAGGCAACCTCAAGGTCTTTCCTTTACCTAATCAAGGGCTCTTTAAAGTGTTTTCCCAAACAAGAGCTGCTCTTTCTCTAAACAGCCAGCTGCAGTTGCCTTGCACATCTCCAGAAATAGCTGCAGCCTGCTTCTTACGAGGAGAATTATTTTGCTTCCGGTCAGCACTCAAGAATGACTCCTAATTTTCCATTTCCCGGTCAGACTGCTCCTTCAGAGTTGCTGGACTCCACCTGGCTGCAGACACCTCTCCGTGGAGGGCTTCCAGGCATGCACCCCGAAACCTGCTCCTCCCTGCTCCCCCCATTCACTATGCTCAGACTGGACCACCAGGCACCACAACACCTCCCTCCCCCTCCCTGCCACATGTAACATGAACAAGAAAGAAATCTTCCTTGTGCTGAAACTCTGGGGTTTACTTGTTCTAGCAACTAGCATTATTTAACTGCACTAATACCAGGCTGTGTCGGCAGGGGCATCAAAATTGGAAGACAAGGTTCCCCTGTGATTTTTTGGGGCTGACCAAGCCTGAAAACCCTGCGGTGACTGGAAATGATTCCACTCCTCCACCCATCAGACATTTTTGTAGTTTTTGCCAACCTAGGAAGGTAGGACTTTGAGCAGGGTTTCATCTGATTTTCCGAAAATCAAGGAATTTCTTGTACCACTTACATCATCTGTGTTGTCTTTCTCCCAGAACTGTGAGGTCCTCGAGAGCAGGGACCTGACTTGCCTGGATGTCACCAGGGCCCAGCAGAGGGCTCAGTACACAGCAGGCCTGGGGAAATGTTGGTGGATATCTCTGGGCATGAAGTTTCTCTGGCTGGCCAAGCCCACCATCTGCCTTAGTGTCTCTACCAGTTAGCAATTTATTCACCTGCAAGATACAGAAAACCCAACCAACAGAGGCTTAAACAAATAGATTTCTACCCCCACATAACACAAGCCCAGCTGGACCCTATCTCTGCCATCCCTAACATATTGATCCTTCATCCTCATGCTTTGGCCTCATGGTCACAAAATGGCTGCCATAGCTCCAGTCATCACACCTGGATTCAAAGCCCAAAGAAGCTGAAGGAAGGGTAAGGGCCATGCTACCCTTGCCTGTTTCTTGTTGTCAGGAGTGCAAAGACTTTCCCCCAAAATCCCCCTGGCAGTCTTCTACTTAAAATTCACTGGTCAGAACTGGATCATGTTACCAGGAGGAGAGGTTGGGAAATTTGGTCATCAAAAAAGGTCCTGATGGGCTTAGAACATTGATTCAAATGTAAATTGATGCTCTGATAGCACAAAGGGATAACTATTAGGAAGGCAACTGACAGCATCTGCCTCGATTTCCAATCTTGCACTAGGGCTGCCACAAAGTCCCCCTTCTCTTAGGGCATTCTTGCCCAAGAAGGCCATCTCAGGCTCAGCTCCTCAAAGGCCACTTCGCCTGGCTTTCCCTGGGCCTGAGGAGTTGAGAGGTGAAAGGGCAGTGGAGTTAAATTTCCTCACCTCACCTCCCACACCCACCTGCTACTCTGTCCTGTTCTTCTCCGGAAACCTTGTGGTGGCCACACTCTGTCCAGATGACCTTTCCCAGCAGAGCCCTTCCTAGGTACGCCAGAGAAACCCAGACGCTATCCCCAGGAGATGGAAGGAGTCTGTGAGTCATTCTCCCCATAAAAGTGGTTTCTGTGGGATAAACAGTGTCTCCCAATTACTCTCCATCCTAGAAGCCGTCACATCTCCCCAAATCCCTTGCCTGCTCACGTGAGCCACAAATAACCACTGATGCTCACAGATATAGAATCTAGGATTCCAAGGAAATGGAAGGAAAAAAATAGAAGAAGGAGAATGTGCTTCCCATGTTTAACCGACTGTGGGAAAGCTAAGGGAGGAATTCAGGGAACTGGGACAGTCTCCTAACAACCAACGTGCAACGGGCACTGAACTGAGCACGTCACAGGCATCCTCCTACGGGATCCCCAAATCAGCCCAATGAGGACTATTACCATCTCCTTCCACAGGTGGAGAAACCGAGGCTCACCGCGGCAAAGTCTTTGCAGGACGTGAGCTGAGTGATCAGACTGGATTTGTTTCCCAGCTTTGTCATTTCCTAGCTGGACTTTAAATTCCCCATGCTTCAGTTTCCTCATCTGTAAAATGGGAATAGACGTATTTTTTAAAAACCCTCAATAAGTTAATATGTGTAAATTGCTCCAAACAGGATCAGGCACAACTGAGCCCTTAACACATGTGTGTAAGTACCATGATCCCCTTTCTGAAAAGGAGGGGGCAGAAATATGCAGATAATTCTGCCTTTACCCAAAGTTGTCACCCAACCACAAAAGAGTAGAGCCAAGGGCTCAGACCCAGGTCTCTCCAATGCCAGCACTGACCACTGACCAGGAGGCCTGACCCCAAAGAACATGGGTCCCTAGAGTCATAAACGGAATGGGTTCTACGTGCACCAGGCAAGCAGGAAGAAAGGGGCCCTTGGAAGACTGCAGGCAGAACCTCATTTTGCAACATGCTCCTCTTGACCTGGCTTCCCCAAGTCTGTGTCCCCCAGCAAAGCACCCCAGAAAGAAGGTAGCCAGAGTGTCTTTCAAAGCCTCAAGTCACTCCCAGGAACTGGATTACATGCATCCTAAAACACTCAGGTCTGGAGGTCTCCGGAAGGCCTGGGAAATGGCTCCTCTGGTGCTGTGCCTGGCTGACAAACTGCATTTCCCAGCCTCCCTTGCTGCTGGGGTGGCCAATAAGCTATAAGTTGGAAGTCTGAGAGTGGGGATAATAAGGATCCTCTTTAAAGAGCCAACAGAACTAGGAAGCAGAGCTACTATAAAGTCAATGAGATGGCTGGAGCTCCAGCAGCCATCTTGGACCACAAGGTGACTTTAAGGATGGAAGCCATACCCTGTAGACAGTAGAGCCTGGGTCTCTGGTGATTTCATGGAGCTACCAAGCCAACCCTGGAACCTACCTCTCCAGTCATCTCTTAGGTGAAAATAAACCCCTAATTTGTTTAAGGAACCATAGTCAGATCTCTCTTACTAACTGCCAATTCGGTAAGGGCAGGGATGGTGAGGACTATGAAGCCCCTTGACGGGTTCCAGGGGTTCTTTATACTGTTCTGTCTGATTTTCATTGACTTGAAATTATCCATAAGTTTTTAAAAAAGGAGGAGGGTGATGGAGAAAAGTCAGATAGAAGTGAGCCGTTGGTCCTCACTCATTCGTTGATTCATTCAACAAACACCCACTGGCATCTCCTGTGTGCTGGCACTGAGATACGCCCAGGGCCCTAGGGAAGCCAGACCCTACACTAACATTAGCAGCCGAGAGCTCGGCGTTCTGATTGGGGACACACAGAGTGCTGTGGGGGCACCAAAGATGGCCCCTAAGCCATCCTGGGGGGCCAGGAAAGTCTCCGGAGGGGGGGTGAAAGACAAGCAGACATTTGTAAGACCACTTGGGAAGGGCAGGATGGAAAGGTGTTGCAGGAAGAGGGAACAGCCTGTGCACAGTCAGAGGGGCTGCGATCTCCTGGATTCTCTGAGGCCTTGAAAGCAGTTCCACCTGGGGTGCAGCTGGTCAGGAGATGGGGCCAGGACACGAAGGTATTGCTGAAGCTTAACAGTTCTCAACCAGGGTCAGCGGTTCTGCAACACACGCACACCCTCAGGGTACATTTGGAAATGCCCGGAAAAAAATTTTAGTTTTCACAAGTGTGGGGTATGATGCTTACCTAGTAGGTAGAAGTCAGAGAGGCTGTTAAACATCCTACAATGCACAGGACAGACCATTCCATGACAAATTAGTCAACAGAGCCGAGGTTGAGAAACCCTGGGTCATTGCAATGGGGAACTACCAGAGAGCATGGGGCTGGGAAGTGGACACAATCAGGTTTGCATTTGGGCAGCCCCCCACCTCCCCGTTAGGCAGGGGGTGCGATTTTCAATAGGGGGGCCAAGGGCAGTCTCGCCGACCAGGTGACATTCTAGTGATATCCCCAGGGCATATAGAGGCAGCCGCAGTGGCCGACAAAACACGCATGTTGCTGACCTTCAACCTAGGAGCCGTCATAGATATGCATGGTGGAACATTCCAGAACAAACCCCAACGCTTATCCCTTCCTGACCAAGAAGCTGTGGTCATTCCAGTCCCAGACGTCCAGGCTGGAGAGCATAGAGTCTGGGCCTGGCTGGTACTGGGTCCGGTTCTAGTTCTCTGAGCCCTTCCAAAGCCACCAGATGTCGGCAGCGCCGATTCTGAACCAACGGCAGCCAGGGATGGAAATAGAAGTCAAGAGGATTTTAGAAGCTAAACATGGCGAGGCAGAAATGGAGACTACTCAGGTGTACACGATGCATCATTCGACGAGAGAAAGGATTATGGAAAGCAAAGAGCAAACACTACTCCCAGGAAGGCTGTGTTTTGGGCGGGGGGTAGGGGGGTGGAGCTGGCCGACTCGGGTTAACCAGTAGGAGGAAGTTCCTAGCATGTGTCCAGACACTGGCTTCGGCTGAGAAGCCTGCCTGGCCAGTGTACCCCATTAACTGTGCACTTCCACAGGTCCCCTCTGTACTCCAGGCACTCATGAATCTACAACAAAGCCAAGGAGCAGAGCCCCAACCCTTCACGGACTTGCCTTCCACCAGGAGAGAGGATTAATAAGCGAATCAAGCTCTCAATAAGCACGGCACATTCGAGCAAGGTCAAGTGCACAGAAGAAAAGAAAGCAAAGTAATGGATATAAGCAGGAGGGGGATCCTAGACTAAGGGGAAGCATGAGTGGAGGGCAGGACGATGAAAAAGAGAGATGGCCCCAAGAAGGACGGGGGAACAGGTGGAGTACAGAAAGCCCAGAGGGGCCGATGGTGCTCGTGATGGATGGAATCACGCCCCCCACAAACAGGTTCAAGTCCTAAACCCCCGCTCCCGTGCATGTGATCCCATTTGTAAACAGGATCTTTGAAGATGTTGCCAGTTAAGATGAGGCCACACTGAATCAGGAAGGCCTCCATCCAGTAAGACTGGAACTCTTACAAGCAGGGGAAATGTGGGCACAGCAGGAGGACACAGATGGGGAGAGAGACAGCCACGTGACGGAGGTGGAGGGTGAGCCCTGGAATGATGGCTTCAGACAAAGCACGATCTTGCCGGCACCTTGATTTTGGACTTCTAGCCTCCAATCCCGTGAGATAATAAATTCCTGTTGCTTAAGCTGACCAGTGTGTGGTGTTTGTTACGCAGTTCTGGCAGACTGAGACAGGGCTGTAGCCCTTGAACCAGGCTAAGGAATTTGGGTTTATGGGGAAGGCATTTGGTGAGTCAGTGGTTTTTTTGTTTTGTTTTGTTTTGTTTTGGGGGAGGTGAACAAATACACATAACAAAAAAATGTAGCATTTTAACCATTTACAGTTCAGTGACATTTAGGTCACAAGGTTGTGCCACCATCACCACTGGCTAGTTCCAGAACTTTTTCATCACCCCAAGGAAACCCCATACCCACCAAGCAGTCTCTCCCCAACCCACCTTTCCCCCAGCCCCTGGAAAACCATCAATCTACTTTCTGTCTCTGTGGATTTGCCCTACTCTGGACATTTCATATAAATCCTGTGGCCTTTTGTGTCCTGTTCCTTTTGACTTAATTTTGTAAAGGCACCTCTGGCGGCTGCTGGGAGAAGTGTCCGCCGCAGGGCATGAGCGGAGGCAGGGAGGCCAGGAGGAGGCTGGTGCCACTGTCAGGCATATGGCAAGAAAGGAGGGGCTTGGGATCTGTTTCAGGGGGCTGGTTCTGGCTGAGGGTGAGAGATAGCAAAGAGTCAGGATGTGCCAAAATGTGGTGTAAATGTGAAGTGGACAGGGGATTCAGAAGGGTACAGTGGGTAAATCAAAAGTCCACTCAATAATTTAAGAGCCAAGCACATGGGAAGGGCTGCTGCAGAAACCCAAAACACAAGCCAGGCCTGGACCCCTCAAAATGTGAGTGTCAACAAGAGACTTTGCCGTGGGGGGCAGGGCATCCACTTCCAGATTCTTCCAGATTTTCCCTGATCAGTGGGATATATATCAACAAGAAGCCCGGTTCTAAAGCTTCAAGGGACCCACTCACCTGCCTAACTAGTGGAAATGATCCTGGGGACTCAGGGCGGCCAGGCACAGTTGTGCAGGTTGGGCACTGCCCAACACCAAGTCTCGAGGTGACTGGCATCCTCCCTAGAGTTAAGTAATGCACAACCTGTACAACTGTGCCTGGCAGTCATGGTCATCATAGAATTGCCAAGTGTGTCAGGACAGGAGCTCCTCTGAGAAGGAAGAGGAATGCTTGTGAGAAACCCGACAGCTTTCTTTTCCTCTGAAGGTTGAGTGATCTCTCTGGTATTTAAACACAGCCCCTGGAGTCACCAAATATGCTGAACTTTCTTTTTTAAGAAAAAAGCCTTGACCGGGGAAATGTCAGCTCTGAGGTACATCCAGCTGGCTAATCATAGTCTCCGGGGTCCCAGTCTGCCACCAACCAGCCACTACTGCCTCCCCACTCATACACACACCTGAGGCCTCTCCAGCAAGGCAGGCCACCCTGCCAGCTCCACTTCAGGACCAGCGGACGCAGCCTCCCAGGCTCTTTAGGGGACATGGCTCCCCCTGGAGCTGGGCCAACAGGACCTGTCTCAGGCAGCTTTGTGGGGTCGTGGTTGAGAGTCTGGGTCTCAAGAGCCCCAGTCTCACGTTTGAAAATCAGTTCAGTCACTGATGGATTGTGGAACACCAGTCCCCTCACCTCTTGGCACCTCTGGTGTAGGGAGTTGAGTGGCGTGAGCTTGGGCCAGAGGCAAAATCCACCTGCTGGCTTCTCTCTTCACCCCAGCTTTCCCCAGGGGTCCCTCCTGGCCCGGGCAAGGAATCAGGTGCCTGTGAGTTCTGGGGAAGGCAGAGTAGCAGCCCTCCTCACAAGGAATGTTCTGGTTATCTCTGATAGAAAGACCAGAGGACTGGAATGTACCAACAGAGGTGCTGGGTAAAGGGGAACACTCTCCAAGGGTCCCCCTCCCCTTGTTTTAGGAGGCACCGGGGATTGAACCCGGGACCTTGTACATGAGAAGCAGACACTCAACCACTCCCCCGAGAGTCCCTTTTTGCCCAGCTGCCCACTGACCCAAGCTGAAGCTTGCTTAGGCTGACTGGCCTCCCAGAGGCTCTTGTACAACTGCTTGAATCTCCTCCACTCAGGCCATGTGTTCCCCCAAATCCATGATGGGGTGACCCTTCCACTGCTGCAGCCACACCATGATCTGCCTTTAAATAAATTGCAGCTCCAACCTGGGAGTGGGTGGGGGACCCCGTGAGTTCCACTGGACAGCACAACATCCCTGGGGGTGGGGGTGGCTGGATCCTTGAGTTGAGATATCTACCAGGTGGGGTCCCCAGAAAGCCAAAGGGGCCCCTGACTCTGAGCAGCACATGCCCTGGCCCCTGAATGGACCTGGGGCTCCCCATCTGTAAAATGGGCCTGGGGGAAGCCGTTCCCGGCATCTCTGAGAAAGTGGTGACAAAGCAACGCTTGTCTCTGCCAGACTAAACGCCACACCTGGGAGCCAGAGAGGTGGGGAGGTTTTACAGCCAGGCAGGACCTTCCTGTTTTTATTTCCACACCCTTTCCCAGGAAGCTGGCTGGGTCGGCAGCCAGACCCCAGCTGCTCCTTAGCAGCCGCCACCTCCACCAAAGCAGGCACAGGATCATTTATTCTACCCTAATGAGGGTGATGCCAGGAGGCGCCATGCGGGCCAGTGGGGAAGGAGGACCCTCTGAGGCACGCACCGGCCCCACTCCAGGCTGGAGCAGGAGACAAATGCATAGGAATCCTGGAGAGACCCCATCCCATGGTTTCCACAGCCAGCCTCTGCTCTGGCCATTTCCTCTACCTGGGAGCCCACCTCTTTAACAACCATCTCCTCGGGGGAGTCTGGGGGGCCTCCATCCAGGTGGAGGAGGGGGCCATGGGAAATCCAAGGCAGGTCTAAAAGCTGCTGTGTGACCTCAGGGCAATCCTTTGCCTTCTCTGGGCTTCTGTAAATTGAGGAGGTAATACCAGGAAGGACCCTTCTGATTCCAAACAGCCTGGGGACTCTCTCCCCATCAACCACGGGGGGTGGTTTCTGGTCTAGCCCTGGACTTGTGCCAGAGGCTACCCCCTTGGAGGTGGCCCGGTAGTCCTGAGGAGTGCCAGGACCATCCAGGCTGACACAGGTTGTTTGGGTTCAGGTCTCATCCCTGCTTCCCAGGAGAAAGGGCCCCTGTCAAGACCATCATCTCCCGGGAGCCACCAGAAATGTGCTTTCCAGCTAAGCTGCAAAGGGGACACTAGGCTTCATAAAGCCTCTCTGCCAGCTGAGCTCCCTGGTAGCCAGGCACGGTGCCTGGAAGGCCACCGACACTCCAGCGCGTCCCCTGCCAGCTTTCCACATTCACCTCGCCGAGCTGAGGAAGGTCAGAGCCCAAAGGTCCCTAGGAACCCAGTCTAGGTCCCTAGAGTGTAAATGGGGAAACAGAGGACCAGTAAGGGAGGACTCACCCTCCCATCTCAGCGGCTGGGTTGGGAACTCATCGTCCTGCCCCATCCATCCCCTGTGTGCCGCCACCCACCACCGCGGAGCCACGGCTGCAGAGCAGACAGCACCCGATCCCAGGGGGCTTCCACCCAAGCAGGGGGGCAAGGACTTTGAGCAGCCTCTGGCCATTTCCCGGGTCACTCCCGGAAGCAAGGCTGGTCTAGCTCATTTATGATTAGGAGATGCCATCACAGCCAGCGGTGTGGAAAATTCTAGCAATGGAGTGCACTTGGACGCTCAGAACAAAATCAAGGGTTGGGGGTGGCACAGACAACATGGCACTCACGGTAGCCAGATGTGAGCATTAAATTTGGTCTCCTCTGAGCCCCAAGAAGTCCCGCACACAGGAAGGGTCCACAGCCCAAGGGCCACTCCCTGCCCTGCCTCGCCCACCCCTGGCACGGCCCCCAGGGTCATCACAAACCAGTACAACGAGCCAGCTGGCCTCTACTCTTCCAAAAACATCTCCAACTTCAACAATGCCTTGGAGTCAAAGACTCCAAGTGAGGGGAAACGGATGTGGCTCAAGCGATTGGGGTCCCATCTACCATATAGGAGGTCCAGGGTTCGATTCCCGAGGCCTCCTGCTGGCCCACACAGAGAGCTGGTGCAGCAAGATGATGCAACAACGAAGCGGGTGTGGCTCAATGGATAGAGCCCCCGTTTACCATATGGGAGGCCCCGGGTTCGCTTCCCGGGGCCTCCTTGTGAGGGCAGGCCGGCCGGCCCGTGCTGCGCAGTGGGCTGATGCAGCAAGACCTCACAGCAGGAAGCGGGTGTGACTCAATTGATAGAGCCCCCGTTTACCATGCAGGAGGCCCAGGTTCGCTTCCTGGGGCCTCCTTGTGATAGCAGGCCGGCCGCGCGGCGTGGTGGGCTGATGCAGCAGGACCTCACAGCAAGGGGGAGATAAGCAGACACGGAAGAAACACACAGCGAATGGACACAGTAAAACACAAGCAGCAAGGGGGGGATAAATAAATAAATAAATAAAAATCTTTTAAAAAAAAGATGATGCAACAAAAAGAGACACAGAGGAGAGACAATAAGAGACGCAGCAGACCAGGGAGCTGAGGTGGTGCAAGAGATTGAGCGTCTCTCTCCCACTCCGGAAGGCCCCAGGATTGGTTCCTGCTGCCGCCTAAAGAAAAGACATGCAGACACAGAAGAACAGACAGAGAGCAGACAGAGAGCACAAAACAATAGGGGGGTGGTTAGAAATAAATAAATCAATAAATCTTTTAAAAAACTCCAAGTGGGGAGGAGACTCAGGGCGGACCCTCCAGCCGTCCTCAGCCTCCAAGCAGCCTCACCATAGACAAAGACTCCAAAATCTATAAGCTCCCGCAGGAGAAACAGGAGTCACTTTGAGTCCCCAAACAGTCCCCTCAGTTCTGCAGAAAATTCTGGGTCTGAGGAGAAGAGGGAGTCTAAGGAGCCCCAAGGATTCAGAAGTGTTAAGAGGCTCCTGTCACCCAAGTGTCTGCCTCCACTGGAAATGCTCAGAAGCCGTCCAAGCCTGACAAAGGCGGCCGGGTCCCTGCAGGGGTGTCTGTGCAGATGCAGACCCCACGCCACGATCCCGAGCACGATGTGGCCCCCAACCGTGACACCAGCCTGAAATGCAGGGGCCATTTCTTTGGCAGAGGATCAAATCTAGTGTGAAAAGCCCGCCCGGGAGCAGGTCATGCCACCCGCAACGTGGTCCCCGGGCTCCCCAAGGGAAGCAGCATGTCTGCAGCCCCCGCTATTGCCCAGCCAGGCCCTGCTGCAATTTGTCCTCTCAGTGATCTGACCCCCTGCTCTCCTGAAAGCTCTGCGCTTGGGTTTTTTGCTTTTTTGGTTTGGGTTTTGTTCATTTGTTTCTTTTGTGGGTTTTTTTGTTTGGTTTGGTTTTTATTTATTTTTTATTATTATATATATATATATATATATTTGTGCTTGGCTTTATCCCTGCCCATGAGACATCGAGATCCCCAGCCTCTGCCTTGTGACTCAGGCTGGCTGTGTGCTGCCTGCTTGTGCAACTAAGTCCCAGAAGATTCTTTTGTTCCACGTCCTCTTGCCCCATTCTTCTCTGCTGCAAACGGACATCATCTGAATCAGAGCCAAACCGATGGTCAAACCTGGTGGCCTGTGCACCTACTATATTTTTCTTCTTTTTTTAAATTTTTACTGGGAGGTCCCAGGGATCAAGCCCAGGCCACATGGGAGACGCCCAACCGTTTGAGCCACATTTGTCCCCCTGCTGTATCTCTTAAGGTTGACCAAAGATACCCAGAGTTACAGTCTTTTCCCATACAGGATGGTCATATAATAAATCAGGCTTAGTTTATCACCAGCATTCTAAAAAACAGACGTAGGGAGAAAAACTAGGTCTGGGGACACATGCATGGTTTCTAGTATAGCAAATGTTTAGCCTGCCCTGATTATCACAAAATCAGGACAGCGAGAATATTCGCAAGCAATTGTCTTTTATTATCATCACTGCTGTGAGGATTGTACCTGTCCTTGTCTCTGGGGATATGCACCCAAAACTGTCTAGATTTCTGCTTCTCAAAGCTTGTCCCAGGCCAGGAGCCTCACCTAGGAAATTTTTGGAAGTCCAAATTCTAAGGCTGCATCCTGGACCTGCTGGGGTCCAGCAATCTGTATAGGAACAAGCCTTCTAGATGACTCTGTTGCAGACTCAGTTTGAGAACCTCTACTCCACGGTATATTTACCCAGGAAGGAAACTGCTGGGTCATCCAGCAGGCACAGCATCAACTCAACCGCTCTCCCCGGCTGCCCACCTCCACTCCCACCAGTCACGCTCAAGGGAGACCCAGCTCCCCAGCTCCTCAGTGGCACCGAGTTGTTCCCATTCTGACTGCAAGTGACGATGAAGCCAGCCTCTGTTAAGCACCAAATGAGCACCCAGCCCCCGGATGAGCTGCACTGTGAATCCATGTCCTCAGACCATGAAGCAGAACCAACAAGATATATAGATATAAATATTAGGAAGTGGATTTATTTATTTACTATAGGATTTCGATCATGCAACCATGGGGATTGGAAAGTCCAAATTCCATAATGCATGTGGCAAGCTGGAAACTCCAATGAAGGTGAAATTAAATTCCCCAGGAGAAACTGGTTGGCTGAAGTGGCAGAAATTCTTTTTCCTGACTTCTGAAAGTCTCAGTTCTGCTTTAAGACCTCTAACTGATTAGATGAGGAGACTTCCCTCATTGCTGAAGGTAATCTCCTTTGTTGAGTGTAGATGCAATCAACTGTAGATGCAATTCACTGACTACAAATGCTAATCCATCTACGAAGTACCCTCACAGTAGCAATCAGAGGCCACTGCCTGCTTGACCAAACAACTAGATACTATAACGTAGCCAAGCTGACACATGAAATTAACCATCACCCCTTGTCAACTTGGCACTCATACACATCTCCTTTTTATATATTTTTTTATATTTTTATTTTTACAAATAAACACCCCCTTTCTCCTCACCACCCCCCATCTTGACATCCATACACATCGCCTTAAACCACCTTTAAGCTCCAAATAAAGACAATAACAGAGTCATATGTTCACGTAAATGATTCAACCATCCTGCGTACAACCAGAAACTCACTAACCCTTTCCCCAGAAGATGATGCAAGTCTTTGGGGGATATTCACTCTTAGACTTGAAATCCTGGATATTCTTCTGGCTGCTAAAACAAATACCATACAACGGGTTGGCTTAACAACAGGAATTTATTGGCTTGCGGTTTCAGAGGCTTGCTTCCTCCCAAGGTCCATATCTCCTGGCCAGCCTGAGATCTTTGGGGTTCCTTGATTTTTCCATCACATGGCAGTGCACGTGGCCATGTCTTCTTTCTCTTCCAGGTTCTGTTGACTTTCAGCTTCTGGCTGCGCCCAGTGGCATCTCCTCCCATGTCCAATTTCCTTTGTTTATCAAGACGAAGGCCATGTTGGGTCAAGGTCCACCCTTAACCAAGAACATCTTCAAGGGTCCTATTTACAAATGGATCCCCACCCACGGGACCAGGGGTTGAGCCTGCCTTTGTGAGGGACACGATCCAGTCCCCAGCAGATGTCCATCCCTTGGGGAAGAGGAAGGGAAATGTGCTGGGGACATCTATGGGTTCCACCGAGAAGCAGTGAAGAGGAGATGATGCCCACAGCAGTGGAGACAGAATGTCAATGTTAAGCTGAAGTAAAAGAAACAGGGTGAGGTGTGGGCGAGCGCTGGTTTAAAACCACACCAAAAGACACTCTGTATTTGTACAGATTTTTCAGCTGAGGATCAAACATCAGACTCCACTTGGGAGGCTTTGGAGGGAGACGGGAGTGGGTTTTGGAGAGAAAGGGGAAATATATATGCAAAATAAAATGAGAGGCTGTTTCCAATGGGCTGACGATGACAATGCACCAAGCCCTTGATTTCCTCTTCTGCAGCCCAAGAAATAAAAAGAAAAGAAAAACCTGGAAGCAGCCGAGGTTCCATAGGTGAAGGGACAAGCGAACCGTGGTATGTCCATACGACGGCATATGATTCAGCAATGAAAATAAATGACGCGCCCAGCCACAAAAAGACCTGGAGGAAACTTAAAAGCACATTCCTAAGCCAAAGGAGCCAGTCTGAAAAGGCACCATACAGCCTGATTCCAACTACAGGACATTCTGGAAAAGGCAAAACTATAGGGGCAGCAAAAAGTGCAGTGGTTGCCGGGGGGGTGGGAATGGGGAAGGTTAACTATTCTGTAGGATACTATAATGATAGATATGTGACATTATGCATTTGTCAAAACCCATATAAGGAACAGATGTGGCTCAAGCAGTTGGTTGCCTGCCTACCACATGGGAGGTCCAGGGTTTGGTTCCTGGTGCCTCCTAAAGAAGACAAGCAGACAATGAGCAGACACAACTAACTGACAACAAGCAGACACAATGAGAAGAGACAATGAGCCGACACAATGAGCAGAGGCAACAAGCAGACACAACGAGCAGTCACAGTGAGCAGACAACAAGCAGACAGACAAGGGAGCCATCAGGGGGGAATAAATAAATAACTAAATAAAACAAAAAACTATATAACTGTAAAAACAAAGGGTGAGTCCTAATATAAACGATAGACTTTAGTTGCTAGTATTGATAGTGTCAAGATCAATTCATCAGGGAAGCGGGTGTGGCTCAGTGGCTAGAGC